>JAUEJL010066437.1:0-17372 GCA_032274825.1 Drosophyllum lusitanicum | reverse complement strand
TAATAATAATAATAATAATAATAATAATAATAATAATAATAATAATAATAATAATAATAATAATAATAATAAAATATAAAAAAAGAATATAAAACATTTTAAAAATCAAGGTGACCTGCAAAACCTTCAATTGCAGGTCATGTTGCATTAAACGTAAATTTCGGGTAGTTTAAGTCATTTTTGCGAAAAAAGTTTAGTTTGTTACACACAATATTAAATTGGGTATAGTTCATTACATTTCGGTGCACTATACCCTTTAAAATCCCTTCCTTTTTTTTCCAAACAAACATAGCATTTCTCAGTAGTTGAAATCCCATTCCTAGTAAATCCCATGAAATGCAGTGAACCAAACAGGGCCTTAAAGGTAGCAGCAATGGTTTTTGTACTTAGATATGAAGACATTATTATTACAGTGTGAAGTGTATCGTTTACACTCATCATAAAAGTTTGAGATATTTTGTGGAGCAGAAAACCTTAAAATGCGACAGAAACGCTGGTTAGAACTATTGAAAATTTATAATTGGAATATTATATTATGATTCTGGTAAGGCAAAAGTTATAGCCGATGTTTTGAACAAGAAAGTCAGAAACAGTACTTATGAATGATTAGTCATCAAAATGATAATTACAAGGCCCTTAATTAATGTGATAAGAACAGCCCAGTCAAAAGTGAACAAAGTGAAAAGAATATAAAGCAAGTAATTAATCTTGTTAAAGACAATTGTAATGTATTGATCAGATATGATTGTATATGGGTATCAAGTTATGAAATGCGCGTCAGACACATCTAAATGAAGCTCACATGTTTAGATTTTCTATTCAGCTAGGAACTACCTAAATGTATAAAGACTTGAGGGTAGATTGTTGGTGGCCGGGTATGAAACGAGATGTAGTCGGATAAATGGAGTATTGTTTTTAAATGTGTAAAGTGAAAGCTAAACGTCAGAAATCATATGAGAAGTTATTATATGTGGAGATACCAGTCTAGAAATGAGGAAAAAAATTACTATGAACATGAATCCAAATTACCCAAAACCCCACAAGGTTATAATGTGATATGGGTGATTGTAGAGAGGTTAATTAAAAGTGTATATTTTGTTTCCCTTAGAGAGACTTATTCTTGAGAATGTTTAACAGATTTGTATGTGAAAGAGATTGTGTCTCATCATAGTATACTAGTCTCTTTTGAATCAGGTAGGGTTACCAGATTCACTTTCAGGTTTTGAAACAGATTCCATACAAATTTGGGAATTAAGCTTCATCTCAGTACAACCTATCATACTTAGACTGATAGTCAGAATGGAAGAAATATACAAACGTTAAGAGACATGTTTCATGAGTGTGTTATTGAGTTCAGTGGAAAAACTGGGGTGCGTACCTACTTTTGACAGAATCTTCAGTTCAGTGGAAAAACTGGGGTGCGTACCTACTTTTGACAGAATCTTCGTACTATAACAAATACCAGTCCAGCATCGGGATGCTAACGTATGAAATTTTGTATGACATAAATTCCGAATTCCAATGTATGAAATTTTAGGGTGATGCAATAGAACAGAATCAGTAAATACGGAACAGATTGTTAGCTTCCAGTGTAGACAGAAGGGTTATATAGATAAGTAGAGGTCATTACATGAGTTCCAGGTGGGGGAATATGTATCATTAAACGTGTCACTATGGAAGGACGTGATTAGATTCAGAAAGATATGGGGACTAAGTCTGAGATTTAACGGACTATTCAGAATTATTGCATGTGTGAGAAAGGTTGCTTATTGACCTGAGTTACCAGAAGAGTTGTCCCAGATTTATAACACCTTTCATGTACTACATCTTAGAAAGTATTTAGCAGACGAGTCTACAGTGATATTGTTATAAATGTTAGTATTGATGATAAACTATATTACGTGGAACAGTCTATAGCAATATTGGAAAGAAAAGATAAGACTCAGTTCAATAAACTGATTGGATTGGTTAAGGTCCAATGGAAGCATAGAAAAGGATCAGATTTCATATGGGAACTTGAACAGGAAATGACAGGTAAATATCCAGAACTCTTCGGCAGTTGATTTCGGAGACGAAATTATTTCAAGGGGGGAAGAGTTGTAACATCTAGAATTTTATTAATAATTTAATACGAGTAATATACAAGTGTTATATATGTGATAAGATGAGATTATAAACTAGATGGGCCAAAACCGTTGAAATGGAACTTGAATAGTGGAGGGACCATTTATGCAATTATGGAAAACCCTATATACATATATATATATATAGGGGAGGGTTCATGCGAGAAGTTTTTTTTTTTGCGAGAAGTGCGAGAAGCAATTTCAGCTATTTATTGATTTTTGATCTTGTGGTTCACATTAATCATTATTAATATTTTTATTTAATTTAAAAGGGTAAATTAGTAAACAAAAATATTTTTTCTTTCCTCTATCCAATTAATTTTTTTCTCTCTAATTAATTATTTTAGATTTTAAAATTTACTTTTATTTTATAATTAAATATGGTGTTCACTACTGAACACAACATACGATTTACAGAATTTTTGTTATGTATACAGTTTTCATTAGTGAACGCATACAATAAAAACTAGCACGGTAAAAATTAAAAGATGTTCATTACTGATTAATCTCTTTTGTTAATTAATTCCTTCGTTCTTAGTGTACACCAAGGACTAAACATCAAATAGTATATATCTTAGGACTTTTTTTCCAGATTTTTAAAAATGACTTATACTTTATAATTAAATAGGTGTTCACTACTGATCACAACTTACAATTTACAAATGTTTAGTTATATATCCGGTCTTCATTAGTGAACACATACAAACAAAAACTAACACCGTAAAAATCGAAAGAAGTTCATTAGTGATTAATCTCTTTTGTTGATTAATTCTTTAGTTCTTAGTGTACACCAAAGACTATAACATGAAATAGTATAGATCTTAGGCTTGTCACATTATTTTGATGTTCACCCATAAACCATAAGACAAACTAATACGGTGTGAGGTAATGTTTAGAGGTAATGTAACATTTATAAACAAACTAATACATGAGTAACACATTAAAATAATAAAACCCTCGAAAAGGAAAAAATATTTATTAGTTTGATGTTCATAACCAAACAATTAAATAACAGCTACTACATTTTGTTTAATAGAAAAACCCTCGAAAAGGAAAAAATATTAATAACAGCGGCGACGGTGATGTGAACGAGTCGCCAGCGGTGGTGATGGTGGATCTGAAACGACGGCGCTTCAACGTCGGTGGCGGATCTGAACAAAAGGGTATAGAAATACAAACAAGTAGTACCACATATCTAAACAATCAGACGAATATACTCACGGTGTAGAGGGAGGTGGTGCGGCAACATCGTTGAAATAAGCGGTGGCGTGGGCGGCACTAATGTTGAAGAAGATGGAGGAGTGAGCCGGATCTGGTTCTTCATGATGTTGTAGGCGACAACAGTACTTGATGATGATGGTATCGGCGGCGGTTGTGCTCGGTGATGAATTCATCAACGATGGCGGTGCTTTCTACTATTCATGGGCGGCAAGGGCGGAGAGGTGTTGGTGATGGTGATGGTGATGGGCGACGAGGTAGAACGACTACGATGGGCGGCGAGGTCGCCGGCAAGAGCGGCGGGAATGGTGTCTTTGAGGGCTGTCGAGAGAAAATGGTGATTTGTGAGGAAGATGAAGTACCGATTTAGGAGATCTTGTGATAAAAAAGAGAGATTAAATGCCTTGAAAAATTAAATGGTAGGTATAGTTAGGGTAAGATTTTTTGTAGGTAAAATGTCTTTATTACCCTTTTTGTTTTAATTTAATCTTCTTCTCGTAAAAAAAATGTTTCTCGCATTAACCACCCTCTATATATATATATATGTATGTATATGTGTGTGTGTGTATGTACATGTATATCACGGTCTATCTATGTATTGATCTCTATCTTGATTCTCACAAATATTGGATTTTATGTGAGCTAGTCAGCTAGCTAGCTATGAGATGATATTCTCTTAATAAATTTTGATCAACTGATCATATAAATATACATATAAATCAAAGTTAATAATTAATTTCATATTTTTAACATAGCATCAACATTAAATATGACCAACTTGATCGACGTTATATATATATATATAGCCAGTTAGCTACATGATGCACACACAAACAACTAGTGTTATACCCGTGCATTGCTCGGGTATGTAAATAAAATTTTTATATTTGATAATTTTTATATACACTCATTTTTAAAAGATAAAAAATATATTACACGTCTAAAAGTTTATAGTATAATATTAATGTGTTTCTCGTGATAGGGCTCTGTCACGACATTGTAAAGGCATAAACATAATATTATTATTGATATTATGTTATCAAGTGCTTAAAAGACATTTTATTAGTTAATTATATGTTTGAATATTTGGAATTATAAACTAAACTTATTAAAAATTAAATAATAATGACATCAATCTAAGTATACACATAAAATTAAGATACTAACATGGAATAGATTATGTCTATACATACGTAAATTGCTTAAGTATAATTTATTATTTAATTAAATATAATTGAAAAAACAAGATAAAATTGAATTCAAAATATCCATGTAATAATAACCTTAATTTTATGTATGAATTTATTAGTTAAAAAGTAGGGAAACTTAGAGAATTAAAATCTTTATATAAAATTTCAAGTTGTAAGGGTAGTTACAAATTTCACTAACATGAACGTTGTTTCACTAATCAGAAATTATGTATGGTTATAGTTTTTGTACGGTTATTTATTTACAAACATTAACAATCAATTTTAAAGAACACTAAAGTGGTAGTAGTAGTTTTCTAAATAGTTTTATGCCACTAACCAATGGTTTTAAAAGACCTACTAATTGGTTATCAAACATACAAATTTTATCGTAATATGACAAAATATAAAATGAGACGGATAAAATGTCTAAGAATTACTTACTTGTTGCTCTCAATGGATAAAAAAATTTAAAAAAATACTAATTTTTTAAAAAAGTCATATTACGATAAAATTTATATCAAAACATAGATAAAAATGAGACGGTCACAAATATATAATTATTTTTTTAGAACAAAATATATCACAAGTTATTAAACATAATTTAAGACAACCTACAATTAATTAAATTAATATACAATTTTTATAAAATCCCTTCATATATTTCATAGAACCCCTCATAATTTACATTCAAATTCTCCCAATTAATTTAAATTTAAACATGTTCCTCTTTTTTCTATCGATCAAAGCTTTCTATTAATTCATGCCACATTTACATATTATCAATTATATCATCATTTACGTTTTGAACAATATATATATTAAATTATATTAAAAAAACTACATTTACATGCTACTCGAAAGCACCTCTGTATATAGAGGTCGACTCGTCTGGGCTCTACTTTAGGTTCAGATTTCCCCCTGAAAACAGAACACCAAAACCCTAACAACTGCGTTGCGTGCGTGCTTGCTAGCCTGCCTGCGCGAAGAACGCTAGGATTTTGTTACGATGGATGCAATAAGAAAGCAGCTTGATGTGTTGATGGGAGCAAATCGGAACGGAGATGTCAGAGAAGTCAATCGGAAGTACTACGATCGAGATGTCTGTCGTCTGTTCTTAGTCGGCCTTTGTCCACATGAGCTCTTTCAACTCACCGTAAGTAAATTAAAACCCTTCCATTTCTTACACTCGAATAATCTGCATTTTAGGGTTTTTTTAACGGTCGATTACACAAAGTAGGTTATTAGAATTGGGGGAAAGTAGAAACTTTGTTTAGGACTCAAATCCATCGATTTATTTATGAATATGTTTCGTTGATTTCGTACAGAATTTCACTATAGGTTTGAGATATAAAGCTTTAAGAATGGGAATAATGGAACTTCCTTTTAACCACTCCCTGTTTTGTATCGCGGGGTGTTGAATTTTGTTTGTTAGTTCATGGGGGAAAATTGACGCTTTTAATTGATCACAGTACTTTAGAAGAAAGTAGGTCGATAAGCCATGTAATCTAATACCATTTTATGAGTGTGAAGCATTAACATGTGAAATACAGATAATTGTTTTAAGCCTTCTCCTGGATTTTTAACTATTTGCTCATTCTCATTCAACCGGTGGAGTATTCACATGGAAAGGAAAATTAAAACAAGATCTGTAATCTTGACTGCTTATTTAGTTCCCAGGTTCCGAATTGAGCGGAAACTTAATTTTGTTGGCTTTATCGGAGCTAATGTATGTAAGTTGCAAGTTTTAAACGTCTTATAGGGATTTAAACACAGCACTTGAGACTATTTACCACCAAGAGCCTGAGAGTACAGTGGATTTTAAAAGGAAAATAGTGTTTCTTAGAAAAGAACGAACTTATAAACTGTTATGTAATTACATTTGCACTTCCTGACTTATTCCAGTCACCTTCTATACATAGCATCAGCTACACCATTTATTTTGGTGATGAACAGACACTTACTCAAAATTTCATGTGTTACCAGAAAATGGATATGGGACCATGCCCGAAGGTGCACTCATTTCAGCTGAGGAAAGAGTATCCTTTATGTCACCGTTATAATATTTTATTGACTTTTATGTTGGTTATAATCCAATATCGTCAATGTTATCTCAAGTATGGTGTGTGTTATATGACTTTTAGACCCTTATGTCTTATTTTCATGCTAGGGAACAACCATAAATTTTTTGGAGTGATGTAGAACAAGGATTATTGAACTATGTGTGGCTTCTTTCTCCTAGATGTTGGTTATGACTTTTGCTACACACACATATGATATGTATGTATATGTATATATGCATGTATGTCGTGTGAGCGTACGTATATGATTTAAAACTTGCTGTTAATCTTTTAAGGTTATGTGGAATAGCTTTCTTCTCACGCGAATGTGAGATTATAACATTAGGGTTTCAGTATTGGTGTTTCTTAACCTCAACCAGATACCAAGAAGCTAAGGCAAAAGGTCAAGATAACTATGAGAGAGAATTGGAGGATGTTATAGACAGGCTCATTGTTGAATGTGACAGAAAAATTGCCAGAGCTCTTAAACGTCTAAGTGAGGAAGATGCTAAAGCAGCTATTGCTATCTCTGTGTCAGAGGTTACACAGGTGGGTTGAGTTTACTTCTTGGGCTCTATATGGGTCACTCCTGTCTTCGTTTGTATTAATTCATCCTCTTGTCAAATTTACTAATTTGCAAAACGTGTAGACACCAGAGATTCTTGAGCTTTCAAAGCAGATAAAGGAAAAGCTGAAAGAAGCTGATCAGTATGGTAAATACCTTCTTTATAGCAATCATGTTTTTTTACCTTTAATATTTACCCGGTAGTTTGTGACTTTGTGTTCCTCTATATTGAGTTTTACATCATAAGAAACCGGAGAGTCGCTAAATTTGGACTGAGTTATACTAGTGTCTATTGTCCTTGAATTACTTAGAAGCTCTTTTACTGATTTAAATTTTTAGAGAAAGGAGACCTTGTCTACTTAAAAGATGTCCAGGCTCTTAAAGCTCTTTAACATTTCGGCTTCTGAAATATATTTTAAACCAATCTAGTTAAAGCTAATGCAAGTGAAACTGTAGCAGATATAAGCATTCACTGCATTTTCATCTTTTATTTATTCTGATGTTTAATTATGCACATTCTTTGATCTGATGAATTTGTCTATAATATAGCTTTAGTCATGTACTTTTTTGTGGTCAGATTGACACATGCTACATCACATTCTCATCATTTCTGATTATCTTCTTTACATATTATCCAGACCTTGAAGGAAAAGCAGATATGAAGATTCGAGCTCTAGAGGTGGTTGAAGAACTAAGAACTCAAAGAGCAGACAAACAGGTACTTATGCTATTCTAGAACAAATAGGTTTTAGTTGGTTAGAATTGCTAACTGTGTTGAGAGTTATGTAAATATGACAGCATTGTGCTTAAGTGTTATAAAGAACATATTGCTTTTTTAATGGCAAATGAACATTTCTCATGGGCTAAAAGCCTAAAACAACAATTAATGCCCACAGTATAAAGATGGATCATTTGCATCCTCATTTTTGATTTCTTAAGAACATGTTTTATTCTCCATTTCTTGGTTAAACTTTTATTGTAATCATGATCTGTTTATCTGAGTTACTCATTTAGATCATGCTTATTCTATTTTTTTTCTCTTTTACACGAGAGCCCAATATATGAGACAATCAAACTGCAATTCTCTGATGTTCCGAGGTGAAGTCTTACACAAATAGTCTCTTTAAAGCTTTCCCTGGAAAAGAAAACTACTGTCTGAAACCTGTTATAGAGATTGATTGTCCAAATCATCTCTTCAGGTCTCGATTCCTTCTAATTAGTCAAGTGGATCATGTTTCTGGAGAAGGGAAATAATGTATATGAATTTTGTTTAATAGGTCATTTAAATGTTTTGAGGAAAAAGGTCGGTCATTTGTTCTGTTGTCCAGGTCTTTTAACTCTCATCGACTTGCTGATCATTAAGATTGGTTGCCATTTCTTTTCTAAGTGGTTTTGTTTGTATTACCAGTCAATGCTTTTATTAGATGCATTCAACAAAGATCGAGCTTCTTTACCACAACCTCTTCCAAATCCTCCACCATTGGCACCATTGCCTGTGGCTAATCCTGATGCTCGCACTCAGGAGTTGATTAACGAGAAGCTGAAAAAAGCAGAAGATCTTGGTAAGTTCTGTTTAAGGTATTATTCATGTAATGTGAGGTTCAAACGTTATTTTATACCCTTGTTAATTACACATCACATTTATAATGGAACCTCTTTTACTCCACATAATCTTACAACTATTTTTTTGTTCATTCATACATGATACATAACTGGTTTCATGTACTTCTCCGTATTTCCTGTGTTTATTTTTTCATTTTTTCCATACTTGTGAAACGATGATCACAAACATGTCAACGTGGTCAATGAATTTATTCTTTAAAAGTAATAAGCTTTTTTGTATAAGCTGCTATGCTTATAAAAGTGGCTTTAGTTTTTCTTATGTTTCTGGGAAATAATTCCCGGCTCTCATTTTCTAGGTGAGCAAGGAATGCTGGATGAAGCACAAAAGGCACTGGAAGAGGCTGAAGCACTTAAAAAGGTTCTTCACCATATACATATTTGTATTCTATTTCAAGCGGCCTTATTCAAGATTTACAACTTTTTGGTTCTTTTATTTTCTTTATCGTAGAACTCAGCTAGTATTTTCATCAATGGAATATGATTGCACCCTAGTTCCAGATCTCACATGGAGCATGAAATGACATGATGTATGCTTTTCTTTTGCCAAATTTATTGTGTTAGTTACTGAAACTAGGCTGTATATTCATCCAAATCTATAGTTGCTATGAAGCACTGAAGTTACATAGATATTTATGGAAGTAGAATGTAGAATGATAAATTCACTGAAACTGTTGTAGTTGTAAAAGGCATGCTGGTGCATGATCTAGTGGAGCATGAGAGACTGACAATAGGAGTCGAGGTCACAATTTTGACTGATTCACTGATGGGTCATCTAAGGCTGTGTTGTATTGCGAATAGGTCAGATTGCAAAATGTGTCGATCCAAAGTCCATTTTCAGTGCATACAATACAACCTCACAAAACTTTTTTGGTAAAGATTCAAACTGTTATTGTTATAATATTGTTTTGAAATCACATTTTCATTTTTTATACAAAATAAAAATTTATTAGTTATATAAATAAAGTGATTCACTGATTCCAAAATCCCCTTGAAAAGCATGGACGAGTATTAAAATGGGCATGTATAGATTAATACCATGTGGTCTTGAAGACTTGAACCTTTCACCTCTGATTGTATATGCAACTCGAATTCAGAGAATTTTTTCACTTGTGATTGTATATGTAACTTGAACTCAGAAGTAGCTTGAAAAGGTGTTGGAATATCATGTTCAGATTTATCTTGGTTTGTAGATTGAAACAATTATCATGAACACTAGAACTTGAACTTGACCATAGTGAAGATTCAAGTTGCATAATGTGCCAAAGAAGTGTCATTTTGACATGAAGATTGAAACTTTCTTATATTGAATTGAGAATTACATGTGGTCATGCTTTAACCTACAGTAGAATGGCTTAGACTAGAAGTTCACTACGGCAATACATTATCTAAAAGTAAGTTATTGACTTTAGAATGGTAAAATCATTATGGTAATACCGTTCACTGTTCGTGCAACTGTGCAAGTTGTTTCAGTTTCCTAAGCGAAAGAAGAAATTTTTAGATAGTGTTTACAGGCCATTAATTTTCTTATGGACTACACATTAGTGTCTCATTAACTATAATGTCAAAAGTTCCACCTAGGTCCCACACCCACGTCACTCACTTTTTTCATCCACTTGAGCATTACCTCGTTGCAATTTAATAACTGCTTTTCTCAGTCAGATTTAAAAATTAGGACACTAATATGGTTATAACCAAAAGTATAACTAGTTTGGGTTAATTTCTCGTTATATATAGTTCTTGGTCTTCTTTCTCATGTATTTTACCTGGATGTTATTTTTTCCTAACATTTTTTTTCTATGCTGTAGCTTTCAATGTTGCCTCCTCGTCAGGAGCCTGTTACAGACTCCTCTAAATATACTGCTGCGGATGTTCGAGTTGTAAGTTCCCTATCTATGATGCTTTCAAATTATTTATAAGATATGCATCTTTCGACTGATTAGTTGTTAAAAAATAATAATTAGTGTTTGCTTAGATGGACTTAAAGGTTTTAGAGTTATCTTATTTGGCACTTTCTTATTTTTCTTTTTGCAGACTGATCAAAAGTTACGCGTTTGTGACATCTGTGGTGCGTTTTTAAGTGTTTATGACAGGTAATTTTTTTTTCTTTGTACACGGTGAATAGTTCATCTAAATAGTTATTTAAAGGATGACCGAGAACTAGTATTTGGGGTTTTAAAGTACTTCAGTGTTTGACCTGGCGATTATACCTCCTTGTCACCAGCAGGCTTTTGGGCCCAGTTTTACGAGGATAAACTTTTGCTGCTAAAGAATGTGCGTTTTTTATATTTCTGCACTATGCTTGTTGATCATCCTAGCATTAGCTAACAATTGTGGGACAATTTCATGATATCTTTATTAATTATGATGCGTCAAGTATGTATATATATATATATTTTTAAAATTTATGAATTACTATGTTTCTTCTCTTTCCAACTGATTTTCTCAGTGACCGCCGCTTAGCGGATCATTTTGGAGGAAAGCTCCACCTTGGCTATATGCAAATCCGTGAGAAGTTAGCTGATCTTCAGGTAATTATTAATTTATCCACTGGATGCTTTCATGTTTATGAGTTTATGTCGAGTGTGACTTTAATTCAAGATTTAAGTCAGGTGGTTAGGCTGTTAGTTCTGGTAGTTTGTTACTCATTATCAGTTGCCTAATTGCCTAAAATAACAGTTTATTTATTTTTTACTTTTATGTGCCTGGATGTTATTAGTTATCATTTGCCTCCTAAGATTTCTGCTTCTGTTGGCGGGATTTGTCTTCTAAGCACTCATATGTGATTTCTTTATCATTACTATGTTAGGAAGAGAGAAACAATAAAAGGAAGGCTCCGGAAGAGGACAGAAGGTAATTCTGCTTTTTTGTGTCTTCCATTTGATGGATGCATCTGCAATATGTGGTACTGCAGTTGAGAAACTTTTGGTAGGGGTTGGGTTCGGCTGGCCTAAAACATATTTTGTTCAATATCTTTACTTGTATAAATGATAGTGTGAAATATATTTTTTAAGGAATTTATTAACTTCAATAATAATCTAATCTTTTGGAATAAAATGAGCTAGGAGGTTTCATGCTTTAAATATACACTTTGGACAATATCTGACCTGGTGGATTCAACCAGTTTGACCAATTAGAGATGAAATGTTATTTAAATTGACACATTGAGAATTAAACTAGTTCGAATTGCCACCTCTAGGCTGTGTTGCCAATGGTTATCCTTTCATATGTTTGAAGAAAACTTGTTAAAATTTTGATTAGATCGAAAGAAAGAAGTAGAGATCTTGAGCGTGAAGGTAGCAGAGATCGAGACCGAGCAAGTAGTCGTGATCGTGCACGTGATAGTGACCGCAGGAGCCGAGATCGTGATAGGCATCATGATCGTGGTCGTGGTTATGACCGATATGATCGTGATAGAGAAAGAGATCGTGATTCAAGGAGTCGGCATAGGTCAAGGTCACGGTCAAGGGAACGTGCAAGGGATTATGATCGATCAAGGTTCCATTTTTATTGCCTATCTTTGCACTTTATTAACTTCAATTATAAATGTTTGTTTCAAGGGGTTTTTGGATTTGGGCATTAATTGAAACTGGTTTATATGCAGTTTTTAGTGTGTAGATAAGTAAATCCTGCTTATGAATATTTAGGTGCAACATAAGTGACTATACACGGATAAAATAGAGGAATAATGTATGTGGGGGCCACCCAAGTCTTCAACTTTTTTCCTTAAGACCATCTATCTATTAGAACTATTATATAGATCACCGAGTAGGTATCTGGTGTTATTTTTACCAATTTTATAAAAATAACATGTTACTATATGAAGACCTTAAGCTTTATTTTGTATTTATGAAGACAAAAGTATGTTTGCTGAGGTGTCAACATATCATATGTTAAAATTGCTGTCTTTAAAAAAAAAGTAAGGATATTTTCATCATTTGGGATGCTCTAGGTTGAACTATTGTAAAGATGTGCTAGATACATACTTGGGTGGCTTATATGATAGTTTTAGTACGTGGGTGGCCTTGATGAAAGTAGTTGAATGTGTGGACTGGTCTCTACATATATCGTTCTTAAGATGAAACTACTATTTACCATTTTTTGGGATTATTCATTTCATTATGTCTGCTTTTTCAATTAAAAGGTCATTTTTGGGACATTATATGGGCCACATCGAAAGGATCAGTCATCTAATTAACCCACCTATTCCGACCATGCAGAGCATACTATCTATTAGTTTCTTAAATAGTTAGAATATTCCAAAATTCAAATATTTATCTGATTATTACAAGTTCATAGAATTGGTCCTAGCATTTTCTATTACCACTTGTTTTATTATTGTTCAATATCATGTAGTTACTTTCAAAACGAATATTCAACCACACTGAATTTGCTCATAGATGCATGCATCGAGCAGTTACCATCATACATATAGCCATTTCATAAAGTTCTTGAACCATGTCATTACAATGACGAGCCAACCTTTTTAAAATAGAACGATCTAAGATGCTGTGAGCATTAAAAACACACTTTAGGCAACCTTTAACCCGTACAACTGGTTTTCCTTTTAGATTAACATTTTGATTTGGGTCGCTACTGATTAACCATAACCCAAATCAGCTCATTCATAAGTAAATGGTTCGAAACTGCCACCACCACATTTTGATGATGTTTTTAAAATTTGAACTTGTGTGCAGGCGTCATGACCGATACTAGCAATGAAGCGGATGAAAGGTGGTTTCTTTTCTGGTTCTTGCACAAACATTCGTCTTTTTTAATTGTCAGTTGGTGATGTTTAACTTCAAATTCACTGCTGGATCTAATTGGGTACTAGAACAACAGACTACCTCTTTTGTATTTTTTTTTCCTTTAGGGATTACCTTTATGTTATATAGTGCAGCTCTATATATAGTAGCGTTGCATATCTCGTTGTTGAAACTTTAAAGTGCAGGATTAATGTGGCACCGAACATTGGATCAGTGTAAGTGTATGCTTAAGTTTTACTCTTTTATGGATTGTGGTTCTACTTTGAGAATATTTGAATGTTGTAAAGCTTATTTTTGCTGCCTGCTTTACATATCTTTTATGTGCATTATACATGTGTGTGTGTATATGCATGCATATATATTATGTTCATGATCAAAAAAGAAGGCCAAGTATTTTTACAAGCTCGAGAAGGGAATGCTTAGCGTGAGGGAAAGGTTGATAGAGTTTCGGTTTTGCATTTGGGTGGTTGCGATTATGTGATGGCTAGTGTTAAAGACTACGCAGAGACGCTATGCTCTTTTCATCTTCGAAACTCTACGGAAAGGGTTTAATCGTAAATTCAAAATTTTAAAGACAAGAGTGTTGATCCTTGTATGGGTGGGCTTGTTCTCAAGGGTGTTTGGTTCAATGGTACTGAGTAATGATAAAAAACAAAAAAAAAACATGCAACGGTTATACCTCACACTTTGTGTTGAGATTTTTATTATTTACTAAACTTTTATATAAAAACGTTATATTTGAAATAAAGCACATCATATTTATAAGACAAAACATACATTAACAGAAAACTAAAAAGTTACGTTTTAACAAAATAAATACGTTGGTAGAAAAAAAAACTATATAAACAAAAATTCTTGAAATGTATATGGGTACTTTGGTGTAGATCAATTGGAACTTCAAGTGGTGGACGAAGATTTATTTGGGTTTATCAATGGTTTAAATATGGGAAGATGTTCAAGTTGGGTGTCTATACTCGGAAAAAACATGCGAGCAACACTTGTACGCTTCTCTTACCATGGTGACTGGTTTCATCCATTCAACCGTGACGTGATGCTCACATGGTCATCTGGGTGGCTCTTCTCTCAAGCGTGAGCTCGCCCTAAGGGCCCTCTTAAGAGGTGATCTATCCGGACAACCGTCCAGGGCCATGACTAGATGATACCCATGATTAATATAGTATCTAAAGACCAAATGTAGCTTTAATATAATAAGAATAACATCAAAAAGACGTAAAAAAAAAGATAATTTTGTAAGGTTGAATTAATGATAAGACGATTATAGTGAAGTCGATGTAACCGATTAAGGTTCCGTGTAAATAATTATTTTTTATTTTTATTTGACTAAATTAATATTGATTTGAAAACATAATAATCCAAGAATATAACAATTACGTACGTTGTAATCATTAGCAACCTTACTTTGTTTGCTTGGATATTGTTTATTGTAAAACTTCAAAAATAAATTAAATGCTATCTTGGCTTCATAAGAAATTGTAATGTGAGTCTGTATACGTAGTTACTTGAAAAGAGTTTGTAGCTCAATGCTATTAAAGAGTTGGAAAAACGTAATTTATTACTATGAGTTCATGCGTATTCTATTAAAAAAAATAAAAAATGTACCAAAATAAGCATCAAAGCATGTCCCCAACATTTTGAGCACAACTCTCCCCAATAGGTAAGACTTTCGCCAACCAGTAAAATGTTGACACGTGGATAGACAATAAAGAGACGATGAATATGTTTGACCGATTGACGGGTGATGTTTTGACGGTGTAGCTTTGAGTAAATGATAGGATTAAATTTGACCTATGGGCAAGACTTTTCTTCTTTTTAAAATAATATAATAATAATAAAGTAGAAGTAAAAATAATAATAAAGTTATGTCACCGGAAACATTTATTTATAAAAATTACATACATCCTTTTATAAATACATTTTCTAGATTTTATTTTCACCTTTTTTTACATTCATTTTCAAAATTACCCTATTCACTCTAGTTAATCCTTCATATACCATTTTCCCAAATATTTGCATAAAAGCCGAGAAATGTTTGATGGGATTGACGAGACAATTCAATAACAAGCATTTAAAACTACCATCAATTTTCACCAGTCGATCTCGAGCCAACTCCTATTCTTGCTAGCCGGCAGTCACGCTTGGTGGCGTCCCAAGCTTGCCACGACATTAACATCCTTATTTTGTTCTTATATTTCTACATTTCGCGTAGAAATATAACAATTACGTACGTTGTAATCATTAGCATCCTTATTTTGTTTGCTTGGATATTGTTTACTAGGTTTCAAGTCCGTGTAAATACGGGCCAGCATGTAAGGTCATCGACATATATGTTCTTATATTTCTACATTTCGAGTAGGATAATATTTGTTAATTCAAAAACTGCATTGCAAGAAGGTGACATTTATAATATGTTTAGCATGTGTTACACATCATGTTCTTTGTGACTTTACTTCATAATTTGTTTTGCATTATGTGAAAAAGCGAGTTGCTGAGAACATGTCTTGTATTACGTGAACTGTTGTTAATGTATGTGATAAATTTGTGTTCCATATTGTTGTTATGTATAAGAGTATCTAATGAAGGGGTAAACATAAATTTTAGGTTTACAAGCCTAAAATTTTAACATGAAAATAGGGGTTTAAACCAAGTGACCATCTCTTCATGTTTGTAGTCTGTTTTAAAAGTCATTTGGTAAGTAAAGTATGATTGTATTAAAATGATGATAATGTTTTGCTTAGTAACTTAACGACGAAGACAAGTTGTTCAAATTGTTACTCTATTTTGTAGATTTCATAATTTTTATTTTTTATAATATTGTATTATTTATTGTCACAAAAGTGGTGAAGAAATTACTTACCTTCCAATTCCATAATATTAAATCTTAGAAAGGTTAATGTAAGGTTGCTAAATTTTGAATTAACAACTATTGTTCTATCAATAAGGTTTATAAAATCTAAACAACGCTTTATCATATTGATTTCCATAGGCTATTTAGTCTATATGTGGTTTAGGTTAAAAGAATAAAAATTTTAAATGGGTGTAAAAATTTTAAGTATCTACCATGAAGCGAAGCCTAATCACATATTTTTTATTCTTTTAATTGTTAAAGTAACACCGTTAGTGTGTGTGTGTCTATTATTTAGAAAAACTGGAGTGTTCTCACTAAAACTCAACCCTGCATATACATATATGTATTAGATAAATGTCATTTGAATTTCGTGTACTTAGCATGCTATTTGTTGATCATCAAAGACTGAAGTTTGATATTGACTAATTTTAATAATTATGGACCAGATAACTCATTTCTCAAACTTAGAACAAACAAGTTTCAACTTGGGATTACAAGTACATACACTATTTACCCAAGGTGTTGAGCACACACTACATGCAAATAAAGAGTATATACGAGTTCACATAAGCAACCCCTACAAATATGAACCTTGGTGAGATAACTACAGAAAATTAGTCAATTTGCTAATATTTTATCGATAACAGATTAAAAGGATAAAACGAAAACTATAGCTAAAAATGAAACAATATAACTCTATAATGATAATTTATTTATTATATATGAAATTTAAAACAAACAACAAAAGTAATTGTTGGTTGGTTCTACTATGACCAATCTAACAATTTACACACATATATTTTGCAAATGACACCTAAATGATTAGGTTATGCTAAAAAGGAGATATAATAATCACTCGACTCATAATAATCACAATGACGGTTTCATAAAATTTTGATTTTTCATTCCTTTTTTCTTGAAGTTTATAAATCACCAATATATTAATTTATTTTAATAAATAATAACA
>JAUEJL010066426.1:0-17372 GCA_032274825.1 Drosophyllum lusitanicum | reverse complement strand
AATAATCACGTTATTAACAAAGCAATCACACACCGCTAACCTGCTAACGACTAGCCCGGGTTTGCGGGTGTTACATATTGGTTAATTGAATTTTAATTTAGGAAGCTTTCCCAAGAATGGTTTTCTTTTAATATATATATAGATGATATAACTATAGTCATTTTTTCCTACTTCGTCATTCTAATCATCACAAGATGATATGTGAAATCCACTAATTTTCTTTTTTTATCTTTTTAATTGATTTTGACACATGTATTGATCTTGTGACTAGGAGGATAAGTAGGAGAAAATACTAAGAAAATATCCCACCTCTTATTTATATGTATAGTTGTTAGTCACTTGCCCATGTACATTTTTCTTTGGTTGAAGTTGTTGAATATAAAAAAACATTTTTTAATATTTTACTTATAGCATATGAAGTTTTTAGTTAAATATACACATCAAGTTTACAAATATTTCATTATACCTATTAATGTTCACAAAATGTGTCATTACACACATTAATGTTTACAAAAACGATTCATTATGCCTCTTTTTTTTCCAATTTTTTACAAATACAAAACCCTTTTATAAGCATTAATGGGTATATTTGAACACAAAAAACTTCATGCGTCGTATTGAAAAATTGGAAAACATTTTTGTGTCCAGCAACTTTAATCATTTCTCTTAGAAATTTTTTATATAAAAAAATAAAATATGACATGTATGAACAGGAAGATATATAAATATGAAAAAATTGTATCATCAAATACACGATTTTAGACAAAATCTACTTTGTTATATGATCTAGGATTCAAATCTCGTAAAAGATTTATGTCTATTATTATTTTTTTAATTAATGGTTTCTATGGTTTGGTGGTTTTTACAGTTTTGGTTCATAACTTTTTATTTTTATAGATTTTGTCACTAAATACACAAATCTCTTACGAATTTGGTCCATGGTGAAACTAAAAAGACCAAATTACCCCTACCCTCATTTTTTATTTATTTTTTAAATGTTTAAATAATTCCTAAATTATTTTTTAAAAACAAATAAATAAATAAAATAAAAAAGAGATCTCTCTTATTCTTTAAATCTCTCTCTTCTCAAGCCTCTCACTCTCCCCCTCTCTTCCAAAAAACCACCACCACCTCCCTCGTCTCAGTCTCTCCAGATCTATCCTCTCTCTCAACTTCTCTACCTACCACCACCACCCAATGTCAACGGAGAAACAACCCGCCGGCAACCATTCTCTCTCTACCTCGTCGGAGACCCATCTTCATATAAATCACACATCACATAAAACCCATCTCCATACAAATCACATATCACATAAAACCCATCTCCATACAAATCGCACATCTCGATTTCAAAATTTTCAAAATATGAACCGATGAGAAATCCTATCGTATAAAACCCTAAATAATGTCACAAATCAAGAACATATCGAAAAGGACCCAAATTGAAAAACCCTAACCAGATTTCTGGTTACAGTGGTGTAGGTGGTGGCCGTACGTTACAGTTGTGGTGGTGGTGTTTAAAAATCAGGGCTTGTGGTTGAAGAAGAAGGTAACATTATGGGTGGTTGGCCGTAGATTAGGATGGTAGTTGTGGTAGTCTTAAATGTTTTATAAAATAAATTAAAACTAGAAATTGATCAAGAAGAACCTATATGTGAAATATGTCATAGAGCAAAACAAACTAGGGATCCATTTCCCTTAAGTGATTGCAAAACTAAAGACCTAGGTGATCTGATTCATCTTGATTTATGGGGTCCATATAGGGTTACAATTAGAGAAGGTTTTAGATACTTCTTAATCATTGTTGATGATCATAGCAGGGTTGTTTGGGTCTTCTCACAAAAAAACTTAAAGATGAAGTCTATTTCTTTTGCGAACTCAATTTAACAAAAACATAAAGATTCGTAAAAGTGATAATGGCACAGAATTTATTAACCAAAAATGGAGTTTTTTTGTTAAAAAGCATGGGATCATTCATTAAACTTCTTGTACCTATATCCCCCAACAAAATGGTATTGCTGAGAGGAAACATAGGCACTTGTTAAATGTAGTGAGATCTCTTATGTTTCGAGGGGGAGTTCCTCTTAATATGTGGAATGAGTGTATTCTAACTACATGTTATTTAATTAAAAGGTTACCTTCGTCTTTGTTGTCGAGTATATCTCCTTATGAACTAGTTAATGGCTTTGAACCTAATTTCTCTCACCTTAGAGTTTTTGGATGTCATGCTTTTGCTACTATTTTGAACAATTCTGATAAGTTTAGTCCACAGTCTGAAAAATGTGGTTTGTTAGGATACTCAAATGTTAAAAAGGGTTATAAATTGTATAGTCTCGATCATAAGACTATAATTTTATCAAGAGATGTTAAGTTTTATGAACATGTTTTTCCTTTTAAAATGAGCCCTAAATTTCAAGAAGGAAGAGATACAAAAGGAGAAGTCAATCATTAAAATTTTTTTGATTTATTTAAAAACTCTGAAAGTCCCGATGATGAAGAGAGAGATACTCCTATTTGTGATGGCATTAACTCCCACTCCTTTGATGGTTCGAATAGAGCAACAAAGGATGGTCTTAACACTACAACACAAAATGATGAGAGTAATCTCCTTGAGGGAACCTCTATAGACAATCAAAGACAACCAGTTCATGATAAGGGTCCTAGTGAGTCTAATAATCTTAGGAGATCTAGCAGAAGTTCAACTATGCCAAAAAGATATAATGAGTTTGCTTTAGGAAATAAAGTTAAATACGGAATAGAAAAGGTTGTTAACTATTCTAAACTAATGACCAAAAATCACTGCTTTGTCTCAAATCTCAATAAAAGAATTGAACCTAAATCATATTCAGAAGCATGCAAAAATCAACAATGGGTTGATGTCATAAACTTAGAGATGGAAGCTCTTAATATAAATGGTACTGGATTCTTACCAAACTTTCACAATGGAGAAAGCCTCTATAGGTTGCAAATGGATTTATAAAATATAAATATAAATATACAGGTGAAATAGATAGATACAAAGCTAGACTTGTGGCAAAAGAATATAGTCAGAGAGAAAGAATTGATTTTGACGAAACTTTCTTCACTGTTTTTAAGATGGTAACTGCTAGATGTCTGATAAACATTGTTGTGCAAACTAGTTGGAACTTGTTTCAATTACATGTAAATAATGCTTTTTATAGGGTGACTTAAATAAAGAAGTTTATATGTCTCTTACTCACGGCTATTTTTCTAATTCAAATCAAAGAGTGTGTAAATTAGTTAAGTCTCTATCTATACTACTATATAAAACATTCAACATTTTTTCTCCTCTTTAATTTTAAGAGTTCTTAAGATTTAATCAAGACAAAAATCTTTCATTTTATCTAAATTAATCTCATCAACTCAATCTTTAACCATTTAACTCTCTCTCCTAATTTACTTAACTTTTTATTCATTTAAAATATACTCTCTCACATTAACACAATTATCCAACCAAATCAACATAATTTTCAAAATTTTATTAACTTCTCTCTCCTTATTTCATAAATATAAATCTTTTTCCTTATTTTAATGTCTTTTAGAATTTATTTTTAAAATTAATAAAATAGTCGATGCAAATAAAAGAAAATTTGAAGAAAATAGACATGTTGATGTAAAAAACTTTTTCATGACATTGAATCGCGTGAATAACATATTATTACATTTTTTAAAGCGACATGTTATAAAATGAAAACTATTTGCCGCCGCAGCATTGCGCGGGTACAATGCTAGTATGGGTTAAAGCAAGCTCCTACGAAGTGGAATGAAAAGTTAACCCAAACGTTACTTGAATGTGGTTTTATGCAAAGTAAAAATGATTGCTGATTATTTGTCAAGTATTCTAGTAATTTATTTGTTTTCGCGCTTGTTTATGTTGATGATATGATTATTACAGGTAAAGATAAGTCTGAAATTGAAAATTTCAAACAAATTTTAAAGTCAAAGTTTTCTATAAAAAATTTGGAAAAACTCAAATATATTTTGGGTATTGAAGTGACGGAAACATACGATGGTCTATGTTTGTCTCAAAGAAAATATTGTTTAGACTTGTTGGCTGAATTTGACTTATTCGGATGTAAATTGGTTAAAACTTCTATAGAAGCTAATGATGTTGCATGGAAAATATAGTAATATCATTCTTTTAACTAACATCACTGAATATCGAAAACTAGTAGGTAAATTAATTTATTTATCTCTTACAAGGCCAGATATATCTTATGCGGTTTATATTTTAAGTCAATTTATGCATGCTCCTTTACAATCTCATTTAAAATTGGCTTTGAGAGTCCTCAAGTACTTGAAAGGTTCTCCGGGTAAAGGAATTAAATTAAAAAAGGTATTGATCTTAATTTAACAACCTTTGTCGATTAAGACTAGGGTAAGAATATCATGTCTAGCAAGTTGATTACTGGTTTCTGTATTTTTCTTGGTAAGTCTTAGTTTCTTGGAAGAGCAAAAAGCAGTCAACCGTTTGTAGGTCACCTGCGGAAGCATAGTATAAAAATAATGTGGATTTTAAAAGTTTTGAATGATTTAAACATTAATTACTTGACTCCGGACAAGGTTTTTTTGTGATAGTAAAGCTGCTATTCAAATAGCAGCAAATCCTGTTTTCCATGAAAGAACAAAACACTTTGAAATAGATCTTCATTTTGTAAGAGAAAAAATAAGCTTAGGAATCCTCCAAACTTTAAAAATTGACTCTGATAAAAATGTAGCAGATATCTTTACCAAAGGATTGGTTACTAATCAACATAATAAGATGTGAAAATTGAGGTTGTTAGATTTATTTCACAATTAAATCGTGGGGGATGTTAAAAGTGTTCACTCTAATTGTGAAATATAGAGTTCTCATTTTATGTGTGTTCTTTGTAGTTTTTCTCAAAGTTGGAGGGCCAAAGTTGTCTCCTTAATGTTTTCCCTTATAGCTGGCATTTTCCTAAATTGATCGTGATTTCATGGATGTCAATTACTGATTTTTCTCTCAATCAAGATCTGCTCTCGTTTTCTTCTCCGTTGCGTGTAGCTGTTGGAAAGTTGTTATAAAAGCTTGGTTCTTCAGGCACATTGAGTACAGAGAAAAAAGAATATATAGTCTACTCTCTTTTCTTGAAGCTGACTTATTTTGGGTTTTATAACTTTATTAGATCTGTTGGTTCATTGTTACTCGAGGATTCAACCATCTTCATCTCCTGTTATTACGAGTGGTTTTTTTTATCATTCTCACTCTATATATACACGCTTATAGTTTCTTGAAATTGTTTGCAGAGCTTTACATAGATCATCAAAACAACCAAACTATATCGTTAGGAGTCTTCTTCACCGCACATTTTCTCAATTTCGTTAGCCGTAATTTGAGTGAGTTAATTCAAAAGATTTTCACTTATCTTTTAATCTTTTAATATTAATAAAAGACAAATATTTATTAATTTATATTTTGTATCAAATATTTATCTTCACCCATATAGTATTTGGGACACGTAGCAAGTTATTAACATAAAAGTAAACTTGACACGTGTAATGTTTCAAAACCTTATCATGGTAATATGTCAAAAATAATAATTTGTGAATTAGTTTTTTTTTAAATAGCAATCATTTGTATCTTCTTTGTTATTTTGATAATTAACAGTTTAAATATATTATTTCATTCGGTGTAAATAAAATAATATTACACTTTACTTAAATCACAATAATTTTATTGTTGGTACACACACTTTGGCAAGACATGAACATTTGAATCTCCACATAGGATACAGCTTTTATTATTCAGTTTCTCGTTAATGGAATTGTAACACTACTACTAAGAAGCGAGTATAGAATATTGTATACATTGATTAATAAATAGTTTAAATTTATACGTAAAAGTATTATAATCGTTTAGCTAATTATATGATTGTTTTGTATGGACGAAAGAAGAACCTAATCTGAGACTTTCTTAATAATTAAAAAGTTTTATATTAATTTCAGTCCAAATAGAAAATAAATGATAATAACTTTATAAATGATTTATCATTTAATTACAATAAAATTTGTATGTGTATTATATAATTAAATATTGATAAATACAAAAAAATTAAATGTGTATGATATTATATTATTAATTTAGCCCAAGATTTAATAGATTAGTTCATAAATTAATGTAGTGGATAAAAAATTAAAATTAAAGAAAATAGTTTAACGTAAATTAAATTGATTTACAGTCAAAATTGAGAGACCAAATAAATGGCTAGTATTTATTTTTATTAAAAAGGGCAATAATTCTCTGTTTAAAAAAGGGTTATAATTCTCTATTTAAATTGATAAATGTTAATCTTTTATTAATATAAGAGTCAATTACAAAAATGGTCCATGTAGTTGTCACCGATTTTCACTTTTGATCTTTTAACTTCAAAAATTATGAAAATAGTCACTGTGGTTGTCATTTTGTTTCACTTTTAGTTCTTTAGGCTAACTCCAGTTATCTTTGACTGTTAGTCAAAGGGTAATTTGGTCTTTTTTTCACTTTATCCTTGTTACCAAACATGATTTACTCTTTCTTTTAAATTTTATTTATTATTTATTAATTAAACGTTATCAAAAAAATTAAAAAAGAAAAAACAGTTCTAAAACCCCCTTAGCCATGTTCCCCTTCGATCCCATCTCTACAACCCCCACCATCAGTCCATCATATAACCACCACCGCAACCATCGTCCAACATACTCACCACATATATGTCATGCATATTATTATTTAGTAATACATGTGTGTGTTTATTTAAAAATACAGGTGTATGTGTGTGTGTTTCGTCTTCTAAGAACAAGAACACGAAACCATAAAACAGGTGTGTGTGTGTGTGTGTGTTTGTGTCTGTGTTTAATAAAAAACATATGTGTGTGTGTGTGTTTCATCATCGAAGAACAAGAAATCCATAAAATAAGTGTGTGTGTGTGTGTGTGTGTGTTTAATAATATAGAGATCTGGAGAACAAGAAACCCATAAAAAATCAAAGAACAAGTCAAAACAGGTGTGTGTGTGTGTGTGTGAAATCTAGATCTATAAATGAGAGACCTAAAAATCGAAGAACAAGAGACGAGAAACCAGAGAACATGAGACCCAGATGTGTAAACTAAACCCTAAAACAAACCAAAGAATGAATCAAGATCCGGGTTTAAAATTTTGAAATTCAAAAGATATTTGAAGGGGAGGAAGACGTGTGATGGTGTGTTTACGATGGTGGTGGCGTGCAATGGTTTGCTTAACAGTCAAAGTGGTGGCGTGCGATGGTGGTCCACTTGTATGAAGATGGTCCGGTGGGGAAAGGGTAATGGTGTGACGGTGATGTGATGGTGGTCCGCTTGTACAAAGATCGTCCGGCGGCAATGCGACATTTGAAGTCCGGCGGCAGTGCGATGGTGCTCCGGAGAAGTTAGGTACAAAGTAAAATTATATGCTTATAGCCTTATATTGCAGGTTCTAAATAATATAAGGCGTGGTTTGGCGGCATAGTTAAGCCTCAAGTGTTGGAAGTCATGGCGAGGTCACGGCGTTTCACAAGGCGATAATTTTGTATATAAACAATAATTATGTATATAAAATTATACAAACAAATATAAAAAACACATAATTATAGGTTTATAACGTAGTTCATCAATTTTTTTCTTTGTTTTAGATATATCCAACCATCGTTATAATTGAATAACTATATATATTCGGCTCATATGGCTCAGTACCTCTAACACGTCTCAAAAAATACAGCTTATAATAATAGGTAAAGACATGTCAAACTAGACTTTGACGTACCTCAAGCCTTACGCCCAAGCCTTGGACCATGTCGTGGTAGCATGGTTAAGCCTCAAACCTTAGAGGAGTCATGACAAAGCCAAGACGGGCTTTTTAGAATCATGACAGCAAATATAAGGGATCACCAAAATCAAACTTACATGATTTTAGCAAAAACATTATCCAATTCACCAATCTTACATATCAAATAAATATAAATAACTAGTAAGCATAAATAAAATAAAATGACAGTAGGGAATAATAGGGATGAGCTCGGTTTGAAAACTAAACCCGAACCGTACCAAACCCGAAAAAACCTGAAACCGAAAATGCCTTAATGTATAGAACAAACTGTTTGTTTCTAATCGGTTCCTGTTTTGGGTAAAAAACCAAACCGGGTGGAACTAAAATAAGGGAAATATAAAAACTGAGAACCGGCCCAAAAGTGTGTAAATCGGTCAGGTTCGGGACTAGGCCAGTTTGGGCCAGACGGGGTTTTTGCTCATCCTTAAATGACAGAATAACATACACTAGTAAACCCAAAGTACACTTAAAAAGTGATTCTCAATATTGCAAATGAAACTTGCCTATGACAGAATTCCAAGAGATTCAATCTCATCTGTCAAGTATAAACAAGAAGTTAGGAATAGTAGAAAAAACCGAAACCGATAAGAAAAACCGATATAAACAGGGTAGGTTCGGGGACGGGGACGGGAAAAACCCAATTATTTTAAATGGGGACGGGGATGGGTTTTATGATCCCCGCTCTAGTTACCTAATACCCGATTATAACTTAGTATTAATTATATGTGTGTGTGTGTGTATATATATATATATATATACATAAAAGTAATTTTAAATAGAAAATATATAAATATGTATACACTTTAATATAACCTAATTTTAATCTTTTGCTTTATTTGGATGGTTTGGTTTTGATTTTTTGGATGCATTTAAACTCTTTAAGACTTAAATTTCGGTTAAAATATGTTTGTATTCGATAATGTTGTATAATTTAGTATAATTGTTTTCTAAATCTTATGGCAAAATCTTAAAAATGACGATCCACGTGGTGAAAAATTACATGTTTATGTTAAACGAGGATACCCGTTTCCCCGCGGTTTTTCCCGCTTAACCGACGGGGATCTCCGCGCTTTTTTAAGCAGTGACAAGGACGGTTTTCTTGAACGGGGACGGGGGACCAATCCCCGCCCCATTGCCATTCCTAGAAGGAGTCAAAACCACCTTTTATAATACAATCTAAGAAATAAAAACTAAAAATAAATATTAAAAACTTTCAGAAACACAAACATTACAAAATGACCGGGCTTCTAAGCCATCCAACGCACAATCCATGTAACATTGAGACAATTGTGCCATTTTCCATAGGTCAAGTTTTCTCTTCAACGGGTCGTTCACCTTTTCCAAAACAGCTCGTTGAAGGAGTGATTTGGCTACAAAATCAAGGCAGGTAAGAAAGTCTTTATAAACCAGAAGTCTAACATCAATCACAACATTACAACAAGTACTTAGTCCAAAACTCAAAATACATGTCTCGAAAAACAAAAATTAGGTTTCATAAGTTAAGAACGTAACACCATGATTTACTAAATTCATCATTTATAAAAACTTTTAATATTAAAAATCAAATAATAACAATGAAAGTCTTAATTTGGCAAGTACAATAAATGCAGCCAGGCAAATGGCAAGTTTAAATCACAGTGTCACCCCCATAAAACCATTACAATGGTTCAAAATCATAAACAATAGAAACAATTGTCGAATTGGTGTCATTCTACTAAAGTCATAACTACCAAAAAGAGTAAGCCACCTCACCAAATAGTACTTCCAAGTCACCTACACGAGTACAAGTAGGGGTGTAATCGAGCCGAGACAGCTCGCGAGTTACTCGAAACCGACTCGAAAAATAACCAAAATCGACCCAAGGTGAACCAAGTCGAGCTCGAGCTACTAGAGTAGGGTTTCGAGTTCTAAAATACTCAACTCGCCAGGCTCGCGAGCCTAATCGAGCTTATACTAAATTACCATTTTACCCTTTTACATATACACAATTTATTTTTATATCCTTAGTAGCTAGCTTTTTGTTGTTCAAAAATGTGAAATTTGAATTCCGGAATGTATTTAACATTTTTATTGCAATATTTTATTAAATTAATTTCAGTCGAGTCAAGCCGAGTCAAGCTCGAGAGTGTCGATTACTTACTCGAGTCGAGTTTCGAGCCTCGAGCTTTGGAACCGATTCGAGCTCGAGCTTGGCACTGTATCAGCTCGGCTCGATTACACCCATAAGTACAAGACATATTTAAAATAAACAAGTGTCAAATTACCCTCGTAAGTCGATAGGAGCTGTAACCAAAATCGTGAAAACATTATAATTAGATGAGATGTACAATAATTAAATAATCATACCCGCCCCGTCGTCTACTTAATCCAACCTTGAGTTCCCGCATAACACATACCAAAAAAATGGGTCACGTATTCGTCATTAATAGCTACAAACTCGATGAAAAATGGCTGGGCTAGGTAAATGGGCCAGGTAAGTTATGGGCCAGGACTATGGATCCAGATGGAGTAGACATGGACAGTCTTGGGCAGACCGACCATCCAACTGGGCCACATGTTGTTGGGCTACTACAAGAAGGAAAATATATTAAGTCGTTGAAATTTCAGAATCGCATTCTTTTAACTAATAAAAAGCATTTCGTTTTTTTTTTAAATTTTGACCACCATATTTAGAATGATCGGATTTCTATGATTTACTTGAACCTTTTTAACCTGATCCATATTGAGTTTTCTAATCATCGCTTTCTAAAATTAAGTGATTGTGTTGTTGCACGTGAACAAATCTGTATTATTTTAGTCGAGCAAATTAGTAGTTTATTGTATTTTCTCACATTTTATTTAAAATACATACACAAATAAAAAGATTTATATCGATTATATTAATTTTAATTTTAATCATATTAATTAATTAAAATGTTAATAAAGTTTGGCCTATTGATTTTCTCTCCGTCAAATGGTTTTTTTTCTTGTATTATTGTTATTTGAAATTAAATGTTCACTATTCAATTATTCAAGTTGTTTAGTTTATATTGATTTTTAAGACAATAATATCATTTTTCATAGTTGTAATAATATAGGTGCAAAATTAATTATTTGTTTTTTAATAGTGATTTTTAAAAATTTTAAGAATTATACTACTTTTGATCTTTTTTTAAGTAAAACAAATTAATTAGGGTTATATTTCAAACTAATACCCAAGTATTTTTATCTTAATAGTTACGTGTTTCTTTTGAGGGTTATATTTCATACTAATACTTACGTGTTTTTGTCTTGATTACTTCTTTCGAGGGTTTTTTAAATCTTTAGAGAATAGTTGACTATCGATGTGTCTTTCACAACCTACGTCATTTTCTTATAGAAATATAGGTAAATTGTTTATTTATTTATTAAAGAAGTAAGGTTTAGTTTCTTCTCCAGAACCTACTTCATCAATGGTTGATTTAGTAAGTGATGACTTGGATTCTTTTTTTTAATTTTTTTTCATCATCATCTTCATTTCCTACCTCACAAAATGAGTGTGATTACTTATTTATTTTTGAGCTTATCGTTCGATTGTTTATTCTTCGAATTTTTTGTTTTGTTCATAGATTGTCTTTTTTATATAAGGGCTTGATTATTTCAAATTCCAACTAGAGTTCTTAATTAGCATTGGCGTATTCATCGATGAAAGGTATTTTACTTACAACTCGATATTAATGTGGAATCCTAACATTTGAATCTAAGAAATGGACTTGTCATTTTTGTTCCAAGTAATTTTACTCAGATTAGACTATATTCACCAATTATTTCGATTTCTCTTTATGTTGTGATTGAGGTAATTTCACATAATATATAATTATTTTAGGGTGTTGCATCTCTCAGTGACTTGGTTTTTCGGGTTTTTTTTATGTATAGACTTGAAACAATCTAAGTCTACTTTTTCATCAGTTTGTCTATCGATTTTTATTAGTTTTGTTATTATGTAAATTCTTAGAGGGTGTTTGGGATTGCGTTTAACATTGATTATCTGATTATTATAATTTAAAATCGCATATAATTAGTTTAAAGTGTCAGGGTTGTGTTTTCAGAAATCAATTATTTGTGTTTTAGAGACTACAAAACGCAATTTTGAGAATCTACTTTTGAGTTGCTTTTTTAAACTGATTATTTGATTATTGTGATTTTACCCTTTAAAAATCAATTAATCTATTTCGTTAAGCACTCAAAAACCTGATTATCTGATTATTGCGATATGAAGCAGCATAATCAAATCCAAACATTATTATTCAGTAGCACATTCTCTTACAGCTGATTATTTGATTCTGATTATTAAAAATGAATAATCTAATTTCAAATCACAATCTCAAACACCCCCTCAAATACAATTTTAACGCATTTGAAAAATAATTTTTTACTTAATAAATTATTTTTTTAAGTTTACTTATACAACACTTGTACATACACGAATGCTTAAACTAGTTCAACATGAAAATGTGTAAACAATAAGTTATATAAAGTTAGTATGTTTGAAACGTTAGGTTCATATTACATCAACTAAAATATACATAACTGATAACTTTAACATACAAATAAAGAAAAAATTCATAAAATAATAATTAAGTTTCATATTTATTCTACTAAAATCACTCGTATTTTAAAGGGCAAATTGTATTAAAACAAAATGAACTTTGTCTTAGTTATCATTATAATAATCAACTTTATTTTCTTAAAAATAATACAATCTACTTTCATAATCCTCACATTATATGCAACTTGTTGTATACTATGGAAGTTATGACAAAGTTCATTGTATACAATGGTAACTAAACAACAGACACATAAAAAAGTGTTTGCATATAATAAGAGGATTATGAAAGTTAATTGTATTATGTTTAAAAATTTAAAATTAATTGTATACAATGATAACTAAAACAAAGTTTATTGCATTTTAATGCAATTTGTCCTATTTTAAATATGTAGAAAACACCATTGAATTTTTATATTCGATCCATGAAACAACCAATTTTTTATTGTAGTAAATAAAAACAATGTTATTTACTTTTAACTTCTTTTATTTTAAATAAAAACAACCCATGGTTTATCTTATTTCTAGTTCAAGCCGATTAGATCATTAAAAACAATCTTATTCACTTTTAACCTTTTTTGGTAAATATAAAATAAACTTATTTAATTTAGCTAACTAATTTCACTCGGGTTAGGTAATCAAATTATTTAGGGTTCTTTGGTTGCAACTAAATGAAACTATTTAACACAGAATGTTTAATCATTCAGTATTTAACACGTTTAATTTTCGCCTCTAAATGAACACTGTATTGAATGAAACAGAAAAATACTGTTAAATAATTCAGCCTAAAAATATATCATGAGTCATTAACATATAGCATTTTACCCTAATAGTAATACCGTTTTTCATATGTTTTTATATGAAACAATCGTATCTTATCTTATTTTATAATAAATTACTATAAAGGTTAAATTGTTAAAATGCTAATTTTCATCATTTAAATTATTAATTTAGAATTCTAATCAGAGTTGTCGCTTCAAAGCCAATTTCATTTGAAACATTTAAATTATTCAGATCATTAAATCATTCAATGCTTAATTATTTTATTTTATCAAACAACTCCATAGTCCAACGAATCAAGTAACGTTGAAATCACTTTTACTTCAAATAGATAACTCTTAACAAAAACTAAAAACGACTAGGCTGTTTCGTCGAAAGAGGATGAAAACTATGAGGAAGAAACTATTTAGGGGAGGTTGTAATGGGTTATGTATTTCTTATTGATAGTAAATAATTATTTGATAATTTCTTAATCAATATAAATAATAAATTAACAAACTTTATCTAGTAATTTACAAAGTTGAATGATTTTTATAAAACATTTTGAAATAAACATGAAACTTGGTGAATATTATGTAATTTTTTCTACAAACAATGAGCAATTTAGCTCTTTCATCCACATGCCGGGCCCAAATTTTTTTCATTGGTGACAGAAAAATATTCAAAACAAAAATAATTAAGTTTCAAGACGGATAGTATAAAAAAATCAATTTTTTAAATGGAAACTAACATTGTTATGAGTTTAATAATATCAAATTAACAATTCGATTCATATTTTAGCACTCAAAATTATTGACCGGTAGCACTCAAAGAGTCAAAGGATTGGCAGCAAGATTATAAATAGCCTAAAAATTTTCACTACGCATAGTTGATTAACTGGTGTTACGTGCCACTATTCAGGTTATATAGGTATGCCCCTACTTTCATAATCAACAACCCCCCCCCCCCCTTTTCCGGTCTAAGAGCCTTAAAGCACAAAACATTGCACTACTTATCATGTGATTGTGGAGAGAGAAAAAAATAGCAAAAAATGCTATGTGCGTTGGAGTCCAAGAAATCCAACGTTTGTGGCTCGGTTTGCTCCACAAAGAAGCTGCTAGCCAAGATTAACATTGACGTCAACTCTCTTTTTAGAGAGGAGGCGTCTCATGCTAATAATAGGCTGTTGTCTAATGGTTTTGTAACTTGGAACCATTAGGTGACTTCTCTGTTGTCTTATTACGTTTGATGATAGACAACTCCACATTAGTTAGTAAATGTGGTTAAAACATTATTTGTCCTCTCTATAACATTGAAGTAAAGATAAAGGATCATTTGTTCACTTCCTGCAAAGTTACTAAAGCTATTCTTTTTGGAATAATATTCTTGTTGGACATTTATCCTGCTTATTTCTCTTCTATCAATGAGCTGCTACAATGGGGCATTTCACTGAGACTCATAGGAAGGAGATTGCTGGCCTTTAACACTCTCATATTTACTTATGTGTGGTCGGTGTGGAAGCATATGAATGACGTCAAATTTTCAAACAAATAGGTGAACCCACCTGTATTGTTTGGTTTGGTTCAAAGTTCATGCTTGAGGGGCAAGTTGGGTAGGAAACTAGAGTGGATAAATTGGTGCACTAAACCCTTTCTGGAACTCATATAGAAGTGTTCAAAATCAAATTAGAGGTCGAAAGGGAAGAAGAATCATGATCGATGAGAATTTTCGGCAAGGATGTAGTTACAACAGTCGACGAGGATGAGGTAATTGCAATGGCTACAAGAAACCCACAAACTACAATTGCTATTAGAAAAAGAATATAACATAGTCACACACTCATGCAGGGGTTGGACCACTTAATCTCATCGAAAGACATTTCTTTCCTACAACGTGGGAAAGTGTAACCAACAGGGAGGAAGCTTACCTTGGGAACTTACCCAAAAAGCGAAGGATCTTATCTTGAACGGGGTTGAGGTGGGATGGAGGTTGTTAACGATCATTGTCGGAGTCCAACGATATCATCGAGTTTTGGAGGTGATAGACCCGGAATAAACATTGTCAAGATTTTTTGTTGGGGGGAGGTCGACAATTGCCCCAAGGAGGAAAGCGCTATGGTCGGTGAGGGTGGCTGGTTAAAAATGGGGGTGGGGTGGCTAGTGAGGTACCGATGGTGACCTAAAATCGTCAGGAAGATGGAGACAGAGGCGTGAGAACGTGAATATATGTAGAGAGGTAAAGATAAAGAGAGAGAAGGAGAAAAAAAAAGAATGAAAGCTTTATGTATGTTATAAGATAATGGAATGTAATGTTGTGTATGCAACTATGCATATATGATTTAAGAAAAATGATATATTTTTCTACTTTTTCCTCCTACTTCATCCTTTTACTCACCACAAGATGACACGTGGAGTCCACTAATTCTCTTTCATCACCTCATCCATTGATTTTGACACTTGTGTTGATCTTGTGAGTAAAAGGATAAGTAGGAGGATAAAGTAGAAAGATATATCATCTCTCATGATTAAATGTCATATTTATAATACATGATTGCAATTATTATTATTATTATTATTATTATTATTATCATTATTATTATTATTATGTAAAGAATTAAATAATCATTAATTGCTCCAACTATCATGTTAATGACTTTAATTCACAAGAATTTATAAAGGGAAAAATGGTAAGGCTACAAAGCTTGCTACCGAGCATTTAGGTAACCAGATATGATTTGAAATTAATTGTATGGATGTCGGAAAAGAATTAGTTTTTAATGTGTGTTCATTTCAAGTAAAACATGATTGATGTTAATTAATTGATCGAAATGCATTTATTCAAATTAATTTTTAAATCTATATAAAATATTAAAAAAACTAGGTTAGAGGCATAAATATAACCAAACCATAGTTAATTAATTAATATGACGTCTCAAATAATTAAACCAATAGCAATACATCGGTAAGAACACACATATATATGCCTTAATTTCTTTGTTTATCACTTTATAATTTATAAATTCGTATCAAAAGCAATTATGGAATAGTTCATTACGCTAGTGGTGGGCACAAAGTTTTTATCAGGGGTACTATAAAAATTATATAGTTTCGTTTTATTTAATGACTCGCGAGGGAGCTGTTGATGGAAGAGGAATCACCGGGTTGTTCGGTTCAATGGTTGGGAAGCTAAGCTCCTTAGAAAGGATTGACCGGCAAGCCGCCCTCCATGCAGTAACCATCGAGGAGATCCGCGTAGAGATCAGCGAGAGCTCGCCACTCCGTCCATATATCAGCAGTCTCAGTCTAGCTAAGAAGGTCTGACAGCTGAAAGTGACTTGTTGGCCTTGCACGAAGCCCCGCTGGATAGATTGTCCCCTTCTTCCGGATTACCACTGGAGGAGAATTCCCACTCGATTAGGGGAACTAAACTAGCCTGGAAAAGTCTCCCAATGGTTGGAAGGCCTACAACTACGGGCGGGACTTCAACTGCAACTTATACTGCTGTAGGAAGTAGGAAAGTCCGATCTCCAAGCCTGTTACCGAACAGATAGGTTGTGAAAGAAGGAATTCCCTGCCACTTATCGTACTTATTTATTATCGTATTATAATTATAAGAAAAGTGCTTTCTTTCTTCTTCAAGGTTGTTAGTTGATCGAGAAACCTCCGCCCAAAGGTGCTTTTACGAAAGCCGGTCACCGGTAGGCTAAGAACTCTATCAATAGGTTGAGGAAAGCTAGAACTCAGAAGATTTAGTAGGGGAGGAGTTTTTGTTTTATGATCTTATTTAAACGGTTAAGGATCGAGTCCATGCCAGACAAATCCAACATTCGAAAGACGACAATCACAGCATCACGACTCGAAGAACATCACTTGAGGGAGTGAACCCTATGAGATCGATAGACAACCCGTAAAAGGAAGACAAGCAGCAGCGGCTACTGCTTGTCCGGGATCACTTGGACCATTTCCACTCTGTGTTGTCTTCTTTACCTTTGCTCTGAGTGGTTGGTCGAACACGCAGAATGTGCAGGAGAGGAGGGTCCCTCAAATGCCCAACTCGATTTGGACTTAACTCTGCGTCCGCCGGGACCAACAGCAGAGGAAATAGAAAGGGAGCTTTCCTCTTTTCTTTCTTCCTTTGGAAATAGGGGAGTGACCTCAAGTGTACTCCAAAATACTAAGATTAAGC
>JAUEJL010066415.1:0-17374 GCA_032274825.1 Drosophyllum lusitanicum | reverse complement strand
ATTGGTTCTCGCAATAAAAACGATTCTCAAATGAACCTTCCCCTATATATATATATATATATATATATATATATATAATTAACTAAACTAGTTGATTTTTTTTGTTTGAACAGCAATTAAACTAGTTGATAAGGAGGTTTCTTGTAAAAAAATTCTGATTTTGTGGTCGATTTTATATACCAAAAGATAAAATGATTGCTTAGAATTGAAAATGAGAGAAAATTTTGTCCCTGAAGATCAGTAGAGAAGAGGCAAAGATCTGTAGAACCATTAAGAAACCAATTAAGAGATAGCGCATGTGGCCTTTAACAGCTGGAAAGGCATCATTTGGTCTTTCATTACAATTCTTCTTGCAATCAAATTTATATTAATAAAAATAAAAATTAATTAAATCAATATATACAATTTAATATAATTAACCTGTACTATGAATTCAAGTTAGAGGGTCATTTTCTTCTAATTGAAAATTCAGCCATTCAATACCTTGTTTGACCACCAGTTTCAAAATCAACCACCATTTTGACAAAGAAATCATGTTATTTTTTCAATCCATATGGTTAGTATTTCTTACCAACCACACTTGCCCTGCTTGCTTTAATTTCAAAATGTTTAAGAGCAATTAACTCAAAACAGTTGAAGTATCTTTCATTATCCCCAATTAATAATCCTTTAATGTATTTCAAATTACTTCTATATTTTATTTATGAGTAAATTATATTTTTAGTACTTAATGTAGTTCTTTTAGTGTAATGTAACAAACTTGTTAAACTTGGTTACTAGTCAGGTGGTGCGGAGTACACACTATTCAAGTCTTAACTGTAATCCTAAACCAAAAACAACGTGGTCAAAGGGGCCGCACCCCCTAGCGGGGTCTTAATGGCAACGCCACTTACAGGTCCAAGGGACGGCAAGCTCGGCTGATACTTTTGAAGTTGATTGGCATGGTCAACTTGTGCTGCACTGACCAACTGGATGAGTTTAGCGCTCATACTATGTATCTTCGTTTAGTTGAGCATTTGTTTGGATAAGTATTTGCTCAGTTGAGTGTTGTATTTTAAGCCATCCTGTAACTGTTTGTTAAATGAAGTGTAACCAACTATGATGACATAAATAATCGTTTTATGTTGATTATAAATAGAATAAACACTCAAAAATGATAGATACATTACTGAACAAGGATTTCTAGACTATCTTTAATTGAAATTTGTGATATTCATCTACAAGTCAAAGTAAAATTCAAAAGAGTGATCTATACACCATATAGAAACTATCCAGAAAATTACTATCGAGTTCCTATACCATTACACATAATTCCCAACACTTATAGTTTTTTTAATAAATTGTACTTAAATTCTTGTGATTTTAAAGTTATAAAAACCTTTCCCACTTTTAAAAGTTGTAAATTAACTCCTTCAATATATTAAGGAGGGGTGCTTAGGGACTATAGGAGGTGAGGAGTGGAAATGAGAATGATTAGTGATGATTGGTTAGATAAAATATAATTAATTATTACCCACCAGGGCCGGTCCTATATATTTTGATGCCCCGGGCGAGATGATAATAATATGCTCCGCTAATTTTTAAACAAACAACGTACATACTATATTTTTTAGTGGTTTGAAATCTAGTCAAACTAGGTGGTTCATCCCCACGTCGATATTCCAAGATTAAGAACAACAACAATAAGAATCCACACATGCTATATTTTTTTTAGTGCTTTTGATTTTTCAAACAAGCTAGGTACATTAAGGACTTGCATATAGAACCTCAAGTGTAACCCAAAAAAAAGATTAACTTGAAAATTGAAGGGCAACAAGAAGATAATGAATCTAAAACTCAAAAAAACCAACACTAGTTAGTATAAGAAACCGCATACTATTTAACTTCAATTCCTTTGTCAACAAAATTATTCCCATAAGAAAATCAGTAATCAAATTCATGATTTTATTAACATTTTTTTGTCATACTCCATAAAAAAAATCAAAAATAAGAATTAATTATATTAATGACTTACCATGAATCAGTAATCAAATCCATGATTTTATAAAGTTAAATGATTGAAAGACATACTAGATTACAGTTTGCCGTCCTAATGTTACTTCATCATAATCTCGTGGGCGATTACAAAGCTTGGTTTAGTAGGTGATGGAGCGATGCCCATGGACATCCAACCGCAGATACGAGTTAATAGGTCTGGAAATCTGAAATTGTTAAATAAAAAAGTATAATCGTTTTCATTGTTCTTGTTCAGAAAGAAAAACACATTATAAAATTAAGAAAACATAAAAACAAAACCTGTTTAGTCTTGTTCTTAGTTGTTTACTCGTTTGATTCCGGAATTTGTTGATTATTGACCTTGATTGATTTTTTCTTGAATTTTGATTAGAACATATGATTCTAGTCTTCGAGAGTCTGTTGAGTCTTTTTCTTAATTGTTAACGTGTTCTTTAATTACTTCATCATATTAAATGTTAGGCACTCTCCAAGGCAGAAGAGCAAAGGACGGTTGTTTAGAAAATTGTTGAGTGTTCGTAGTCTGTGTCCCAAGCCTGTTGTTTGTGCTGCCTAATGTGAGAAATTGAAAGGGCAAAGGCTGATCATTCCATTCTCCAAGGCAATTGCATCATCAGTTAGAAGTTTTTTTTTTCTTTCATGAGTGGAGAGATTATTATAGCCCACGTTGCACTAGGAAACTATGCCCCCAAAGCCATTGCTGCCCTGGGCCGAAGCCCAGGCCGCCCATAGCTTGGGCCGGCCCTGCACAGACTCAAAAATGCACTATTAAAAGAAATTGATGCATAAAGAATTCTTGTCCACAAATAAGAACCTTTGTTGATTTACACCACCATCATCATCAAAACTAAATCCAAAAACACCACCATTGAATCCCAAACTAATCATCAGATCTATCGACTAAATATACTAAAAACAAACCTAAGATAAGATGATAGATGAACAAAATGCGGGAGATTTAAGGATGAAGGCAGCCGCTGAGAGAAACCCGCCGGCAGCCCTTAGCGAACCAAACATACGATGAACTCCGTTATAAGAATTTGTCGGCAGCCCAAAGTCATAAAACACGCTGGAAATATATGAAAAATAAACCGAGAGATCCGAGGAATAAACCCGCTGCAAAAACCCCATTTGTTGATATGAAAGATTGAGGGAAAAACCGATGGATCTGATGCATCAGTGGCTACTAACGTTGACAGAAAAACTGAGAGATCTCACCATGGAAGCATCGGATCTTTGCCGGCGACCAAGAGAGAATCGCATATGGGAGCCCTCGTCGGCTGAGAAACCCCAAAACCGTCATACACCCCAACGTCTCCATGGATCACCGCCGCAAATCCCACAGTCCCGATGAAACTTTAGCGGCGCCTATAACCTCCAATTCCGGATCTAAGCTTTGGGGATACGGTGTTATTGGGTGTTCTTGAAACTGAGAGAGAGAGAGAGAGATATAGAATTATGTATAAGAGAGAGAGAGATTCAAGTTACTAAAAAGTAGGAAAAGAGAAAGATATCGATTAGATTTCCAAATCTACCCTTTTTTCCTTAGAGACACGTGTCAACACAATATTACCTCTTATACTTTTTACATTTATTTACTTTTTATTTGAACCAGATTCTATATATATATATATATATAGGGGACGCTTCAAACGAGAACTATTTTTCATTCGAGAACTGCGAGAACCAATTATAGCCATTGATAAAAAAGATGGAGGGTCCAGATTAAAAAGTTGTTAATGGATAACCTTAAACTAATCAAACTTATCCTTTATTAATTAAGGGCAATTTGGATATTTTTATATTACCCCATGTTTTTTAAACTAATATATACATCAATTTCAAAGATGTTAAATTACAAAAATTATACCAAATTAACGAGAAAATTATGCTCTTTAATTTGAGACCGATCTCGTACGAAAAACAATTCTCGTTTGAACCGTCCCCTATATATGTATATATATGTATGTCTGTGCGTGTGTTTTTTGTGTGTGTGTGTGTGTGCGTAGAAAGGAGGGTTGAATACATGTTTCAAAATTATTGAACAAATCAAAATAAACCGCATGCTTTTATTAATGATTTCAAACTTTCAATACAAATCAAGATTAATTCTCTCTCTTACACGAAACTCAAGTAGCACCTAACCCAATCAACCCAAATATTTTCTCTCTCATTACTCTCTCTTACACAACAAAAAATAAATAAAAAAATAAAAGAAAGCAATCGGATAGGCACGGGTGTGGAAAGTCCGGAGCCCAACCAGAAGGAGGGGGTACCGGTGTTCCCGGTTGATCTGAAGCAAACCCAAACATCTTCGGGTGTTCCGCTACGAGTGGCCTAACCAGATCTTCACGAACTAATATATAACCTCTAAAAATACTAGAGATTTGTTTATATACGTGTTTCTACGAGAAAAATATTAAAATATAACCTATTCAAATCTAACATTCAAAACTAACTTATCTATTCTATTGGACGAGTAGATAACTTGGATAACCTTAAATCTTCAAATCTTCTTAACTAATCATAGATTTGAGAGTTTTAAACCTTTGAACAATTTGATACATATTCAAATTCGTCGGTCTGAGTTACCCAACTTGAAACACATCAATTTGAGTTCATGAACTTATTTTCGGTCTTCAACTTGTACTTATAATATAGAAACCTAAACTCAACTAAGAAGTCATTAAGGTATCTAAAACATGCATACAAAACTCTATATCTATTGTTCTAGAGTTGACATACTCAGCTTAAGCTACTAGTTAGTCTGAACATACTTACATAATTCCTAACTTATAATTTAAATGTTATATTCTAAACTATATTTGGTCTCATCAAATCTAAACTATTAATGACGTTTGACTAACAAACTCCCAGTGTTAGATGATGACAAAATCATCAAACAATTTAAATAAATTAACAGCAATTATGCTGTTAAATCTCGAATTGACAAATATTTGTTTGAACTTATCAAAATTTATTTGAGCACATCAATTTAATTGAACTTATCATTATTAAGTTGAATATATCAACAATTAGCTTGAACATATCAAAAGCTGAATTCGTATTATAACGATAATCACATAATACAAAAAATTTAATGATCACTAAGATCAGTTTACACACTTCGTAAAACATTAGATGACTAAAATCTAATTACACAAATTATTTAGAACATCTCTAAGCCTTCTTGAAATATCTAGGATTCTATGCTTGTTTCCTGATCAATCTCTTCAATCAGCTTATCATAGTTAGTTAGGTGTTTTAGTTCATCCTTTCTTGATCTCATAGTTGCATTTACTTTATACCTAAAAAAATATTTTTCTCATGTCTGTCACAAAGTATTCTCACGGCTAATTCTTGTGATGTTCCAATCCATGAAAGCTTCAGGAAGCATTTATTTTCTTGACTTTTTTGAGAAAATGAATATTAATGGGTTGGTCAATGTTTCCCTTTGAACTCTAGCCCTTCTAGCAGGTATTGCTCTCCCTATCTTTCTAGACTTATAAAAAGATGTAAACAATATCCTGATCTCATCTTTAGGAATAGCTTCCATTTGATCATTAGCTTCTCAGCCTTAGCAAACAGTCTCAACAACTCATCCTTAATGTAACTTCTTGCACTTGACCTTTCAATGTCTTTGATTAAGATGGCTATAGACTTCCACTCATAATATCCTATTTTATGACGTAAGTTAAGCTCTAAGGATGTTGTTGCACCACTTGTCAATGTAAACCCCAAAATAACATTACCCTGTATGGTGCTCAACTTGAGTGATTCAGTCCTTAATGGAAAGTAGTTTTGGACAAACACCTAATTATGTCCTCAACTTCCATTTCCTCTTCCTCATATTTACAAACAATTTGCTATTAAAGTTGAAGTAATTCTTGTTCCTGTCTCTAAATTTGTTGTTTAAGAAGCTGCTTTTGTTGCTTTTCTTTCTGTTCTTGCATATTTTTTTAGCTCAGCTTGAACTGCAACTTTTCAATTTTTGAGTTCTTCCAAGGTTACAGCTATCTTGTCAACTTCTTCCTTTTCAATTCTTTATATCGAAGGTTTGAAGCTATCTCTTTGAGTTTTAATTCATCCTAATTCAAATCCAGCTAGGATCACTTTCCTTCTTTTCCTTTTCTCGGGCCGAGTCTCCTATGAGCTTACCACCTTTTTCCTTTTTCCTTTTTGTTTTTCAATGAGCTTAGCTTCAACCTCTGTTTCAACTTCCTTTCCTTTCTTTTACCCCCTTCGTCTAAGATCTCCCCCCCCCCCCAGCTTGATCATTATCCCTTATTGATGGACCAGATTCATCTTGAATGTTCTCCCCTATTTTGTCTTCATTAATATGGGTTAAAGCTATTTTCTATTGTTGAAGGAGACCAACTACAGACTTTAATTCTTATACCTCCTTAGCCAAGTTGTCTATCTTTTCAAACATCTGCCTCTTGTTCTTCTTCCTCTTGGCATGAAGGAGTACAAACTGGTTTTTAATATGCTAATATCAAGTTGTCTAAACCACCTTGAGTAGACTCGGACTTATGGATTAGATCTAGTCTTTGTAGAGACGTATTCATCAGCTTGAACTCAAAGTATCCTTTCTAGAGTATCAGAAGGAATTAGGTATGTTAGAGTAACTTGTTAGTCAACTTCATGTGGTGAGGTTTGGGGCTCCATATCAAAAGGTTAGGTTTGACCTCTAGAATCAAGGGAGCCTGAAAGTTAACCTTGTCAATATTCCTACTTTCTGAGAGATTCATTTACAGTTCATGTAAGGGAGTGTAAGAAGTGAAAAGATTGTATATGGCTAGAATCATGCGATGAATGAGTACCGGAACTATATAGGGATTATGCTTTGTTAGTTGGCCTAGCGGGGGATAATTGACCTGAGGGGTTGGCTATTTCTTCAATGTAAACTTCATAGCTTTGTGAAAGCACAATAATAGGCTCTCCCATGGCTTTGAAAGATGTGGACTGATTAGACACCTCACCTTGGCTAGGCTTAAGGTTAAGTATGTGAATCTTGAGATTGACACCTTAAGAGCAGGTGTCTCTCCCTCATGATAATCAATATTTTGTAATCATGATACATGTGTCATCTGCTTGTAGCTTGACGCGGACATGAATATTTTAGAATTTGAAAAACCTCCTCATCATGGTATTGGAAAGGTAAACACTTTGATCTTTGTCATTACTAGAATGATGTGATTGTTTAAGCACAAGAGACAATCTTCAAGGCACTGTCTCAAAATTCCTTGGAAACAAATCCTAACAAGTTGTAACACCGGGATCACATAGAGTTCCCGTTAGCACTTTAGATTAAATAAACTGAGTAACCTACGTAAGAGTTGGCATGATGTTAGCAGCAGTAGGATTTCCATCTATCACTGTAAATATCATAAAGATATTACTCAAGATGTTCTAATATCATCATAAAGATGTGATACATGTGATATTGCCAGAAAGTGTCCTAGAAACGAATTATAATCAAGGCGAATAAGCTCTAGACTCAATAAGTGCAGCAAAAGAAGTCGAGAACCAGAGTAGCTATCTTCCTATTTTCAATGTCAACTATCTCCAAATGGGATGTCAGTAGTGTATGTTCTAAGTCTCCTTGTGAAGATGAAACAATCCGTTGTTAAGAAATAATTGAGTAGCTAGGTGGTGTTAGTGCATTGCATCACTGGGTCCATGATGTCTTGCTTCAATACCATTAATCAATATATAAAGACTTTTCACAATAAACTGGTTTTGAAAACATAGATTAATGATCATCCTTATAAAGGGACAGATCATTATATTTTTTTTCAATTATAGGATCTACTTCTACAATCCTTGGAATTGAGGTAGGTGGAAAAAAATATGTCTCCACAAACTTAAAGCAGTTATCTACATGATTTAAACTTCCATCAAGATTTGTCTCATGACACCAAATAATTACTGAATCACATAGATTTTTTTTAGCGTAAGACTCAATGATTCAGTAATTTCTCGTTTCATAGACAGTTTTTTCAAAGAGTTCTCGAGGGATTTAATTTTTGCTAAAAGTTTGTTTATGTCATTTGTAAACCATTGTCTTTCTTTTCTGACATAACTTCTAAAACCTTAATTTGTTTTTCTAGCACAGAATTTGGAATATTGGTTTTTGAAACTTTTGTTTTGATAGAAACAGTTTCGGGTTGATTTTTAGAGACATTTTCAGATTTATTTTCAAAATATGATCCAAACTTTGCCTTACCGTAGCTATGAATATAGTAAGTTGACAGAATTTCCCTAGTCTCATAAATATCATTCAAACGGCCATAGTCAAACAAAGTTTATATCTTTTTCGAGTTACTTCTTTTCTCCTTTTCCATCTCATCATCCTCAGATGCACTAGTGAATCGCAATAGTTGGGTTAATCCTAGTCCCATATAGTTAATGTTGTAAAATTGTTTACGAAAAATAAGATTTTTGGATTTTCAAACCCTATACCCTCTAAAGGGTTGTAAAATCTGATGTCTTTTGGTTTGTTTAAGTGAATCATCTGATCAGTTTGACCTCGTTTGATAAACTTATCATCCAGAACTTTGATTTTACAATATAAATATTTTCCTTCTGTGCAAATGATTTCAAATTTGACAACAAGGTTATCACATTCATTTATGTTGACCTAATTCTGTCAGTTAGTTCAGCTATGTGAATGTTAAGTTTTAATTTTACAATATAATATTTTCTTTCTGTGCAAATATAAGTTCACCTTTCGTTTCTTTAAGTTCTCATCCACTAGGGTTTTTCCTATCAGATGTTTCTTAGTTTTCTTCTAAGTTATCGTGCAGCCTTTTTTCTAGCAACATAACTTTCTTATTATCATTCAGTAATTCTAATTTGGAAGTTATGAATCAAAATTTCTACTTCAAGGGAGTCATGATTTACGTTAGAGGTGGAATCTAACTTGTTGGAGCTGCGGTCATCCTTGTCAAAATGGTTATGAAGGTAGAGAACCTGAGGCTCAATATCTGAATCGACAACAAGTACGTCTCTAGACATGATTGTGATACTTGAAAAATGATCGTTGAGAAAGGATTTTAATATAAATGTGGTCAACTTGATGTTCAAAACTGAAACTTCAAGTTAGGATGGGGCAAACTAAACTATGAATGGTGCGAGCGAAAGTTAGGATGGTGCGAGCGAAACTTGGGATGGTGCGAGCTAAGTTGGGATGGTGCGAGCTAAAGTTGGGATGATGTGAGCGAAAGTTAGGATGGTGCAAGCAAAAGTTGGGATGGTACGAACTAAAGTTGGGATGGTGCGAGCTAAAGTTATAATGGTGCAAGCTAAATTTGGATGGTGTGAGCTAAAGTCGGATATACGTTGCGAGCTAAAGTTGAGATGATATGAGCTAAAGTTAGAATGATATGAGCTAAAGTTAGGATGGGCGAGGTACAGTTGTGATGGGGAGAGCTAAACTTAAGCTAGTGTAAGCTAAAGTTGTGATGGTTCAACGTATATAATTTTGTTGTAAGAACTTGGTTCAAACATTGCTTACAAAATAGCTCATAAAATAGTTCCAAGATAACTCACAAACAAGATAGCTCACCAACAAGATAGCTCATAATTAAGATAGCTCCAAATAGCTTACAAACAAGATAACTCACTAGATAGCTCACAAACAAAATAGTGTAGTGATAGATTGAGTAAGTCAAACAAACTTTTCAGACAAGTATACCTACTTCTAAGTCAAATATCATTTTTTTTCTTGTAATGTTTGTTACTTGCTTGAGATGGGGTTCTGCAAGCTTTAGTTAAGTGGAAAGAAAGTTTGAAGCAATAAAAAATAAGATGGCTCACAAGATGGGGTGAGCCAATGTGAGGATGGGTCTCAAGTGAAAGATGGCGTGAGATGCTTTAAGATGGGGCAATCTTCAAGAACAACTTTGGTGTAGTGACAAGAACTTAAAATTAATCTTCCAAAAACACAAACTTTTTGCTTGTTTTTGCTTTAAATTAGTTCCAAGAGACCCACAAGCACTTCCTAACATCTTTTTACTATTCCATATCCATCTAAACATAAGATTTTAGCCTTTTTCAACCAAGATTAACAAAAACCCACTTGAAAAACTTGAAGAACTAGAAGATGAACACCCAAATTAAGAACAACAAATATGTGAATATATAAAAAGTAAAAAATTAAAAAGACGTATAATAATGATCTCTTTAAACTATTGACTCATCAAATTTCAATAAACTTTAGTAAAAAACAGAAATAATCTAAGTTAAATTCGTATGTAGTTTTTCACAATTGAACTTATACACATAAATTAGGATAAATACGTGATTTTAGTGTAATTTGTTTGATATAAATTTTGATTATTATTAAGATATTTTAATTCTAAAAAAGATGAAAAACTTTTTATCCAAGATTCAAGTATCAAATAGTAAAGGTAACATAAACTCGTGCTATATTGTGGAATAAATATGTAGAAGATGAATAACACACGCTAGAGACTAGAACACACACTAATTAATACTCTTTCAAAGTTTATAGAATATATGAAACTTTAGAATTCAAGGTTTAACTTGAATTCTATTTATATAAGAGAAGTTACACTACTTACTCATAAGAATGAGTAAATACAAAAGAGGTCATTGTCTTTTACTATCTACAATAATAGCCTAAAATTAGTCTATTACGAGAAAATAAATACTAACGAGTCCTTATACTTACATAAAGAATATTTTCACTCATGATATATTTATTATACCGGGATACAATTAAAATGGTCCTAACAGTAACCTAATTTATATTAAAAGAAAAAATAAACTATATTATATAACAATTAAAATTTTAATAAACTTTAGAAAAAATCAGAAATAATCTAAGTTCAATTTTTATGTAGTTATTCACATTTGAACTTATGCACATAAATTTTAAATAACCTAATTAAAGATGAAAAATCTTCGTTTCTAGCGTAATCTGTTTTATATAAATTTTGATTATTATTAAGGAAGAATGTTCAATATAGTCCGTAATTAATTCATAGTCCTAAGGGATTAATTTTAGCCTTTGGATCAATGATATCAATGGTCAAATTAAATTTTAAAAATTTGGGCGGAGTGACATTTTCGTAATTTTTCTTAATTCACATGTGATGTTTTTAAAAATCAAATGTGATTATATACGGAATCACTTGTGATTGAATATTAAAATTTTAGAACTACGTTTTTTAAATGAACTTTATTAAACAAAACTCTATTATTAAGATATTTAATCTTATAAACCATGGGAAACCTAATTTAAATTAAAAGAAAAATAAATTATATATTATATAATATAACAATAACAATTATCAGTATATGATTTGACGTTATAAATAGTAAGAAGTTTGTCTATTTTTGCGTCTTTTTCTACTCTTGATATATTTATTGTTTATTGGAGTGTTAACAAAGATATTACATGGGTTGAAGATCTCCTTATTTAGTGAACTAGACGTCAACGTTCTTAAAATACCCAATCTACTCTTAGTTTAATTCTTTCTATTACCCTTATCTTTGTATATCTATATAATATATGTATAGAAATACTATTTTTAATTGGTTTAGTTCATAAAAATATATCCAACTTTACACGTATGTATTCAACTTTAAGATCTACCATTTAATGTATTAAACTTTCAAAAGTTACCATTTAGTTTATTAGGTTGCCGCCAATCATCTTACCATCATGTAGTGTAACTTCTCCATGCAAGTGAATTCTCTGTTATCGTTTACCGTTGTCATCCACCGTATTCACGGCTCATTTGCATTCCTTGGTAAAGATAACTGACAAATGTGTCTCCAAACCGGAAAGTTGTCCCGGGTAGCAAGAGATGGCGATGAAGATAACTTGTACCTATTCAAAGGGTTTTCTAATACATGAATTAAGCAGTAGATTTTGAACGTTGAGTATATTAAATTATAGGGTTTGAAATTGGATACATAAATAATAAAATGTGTAAAGTTAGATAAATTCTGGTGAATTAAACCCACATTTTTTAGCTGCAAACTAAATCCCTTTTAATTTAAGCCTCAGATCTATTGGATCATGGTCTAAATTGGTTTTTGAGTTTTTCTTTATTTTAATTCGGTTATTAAATGAACTCGCACTTGTAACTTAGAATAGACGGTGTATATATGGCTCCTTATGAAGCCAAACACCATGTGTAGTCACCATGGCCGACCACTTTGCGTCAGCTTGGTGATTGAGTTTGCATGGAGAAGACAATGAAGGAGAAGAAGAAGAAGGTGTGGTTCAAAAAATGGTGAATCAATGGGCCTGCTCTCTTTGCGTCTCAAACACTTAGGGGTCAAAAGCGGACTCAAAAAGTTTCTAATAAAGAGTTTAGATATTCTTACATACATAGCGAAGAATATCCATTTTCTCAATTTGTTTGAAAGAAAAGAAATATATATATTTTAGTTGTAGTTTAACATCATCAACAAGACGTAAAACATATGAAAAATTCCTTATTTCCTTACAACATGTAAATATATTCTAATTATTATCATGGATGCAAATGTATGTTATTCCATATATGAGAAATTGCTTTGATAAATTGGTCCGAAAAAGTGACAAACAAAATGCAAATCAAAGGCATTTGAATCTCAAAAAACATAAACATAGTCTTATTTATTACTTTAAGGTTTTAAACTTTAAAAAGATTCAAGTCTTATTCAAATAATGACTATTACATGAGGCCTCAAAATTTTGGAGCTCTTAAGTAATAATTTTAGCACCTTTACCTTGAGACACCCCTTTAGTGTTCTCTCTCTTATTTAGTTTTATATTCGATTAGGTAGTAGGATAATATGTAGTTTCAAAAATTTAATGTAGTTAGAAGTGACTGATACAGCTAAGTGATGAATTAAGTAATAGGAGTTAAAAGTTGATAAGAAAATTAATGAGTATTAGCCACTACTCTCCTCATACTCTTACAACTAGGGGTGTTCATTTTCGGATATCCGGATTTTCGGATATCCGAATTTCGGATAGTGCATTTCGCTATCCGATATCCGAATCGGAAATTTCGGATTCGGATATCGGATAATCCGAAATTTAATACTAAGTTTTTTTTTACAAAGAGTTTTTCCTAGTTAAGGCTCCTTCCGGAAATTTAGTACTAATATTACATGTCCTAAATATTAATTTAATTAGAACTATTACTACTTTTACAAACTTCATTCAATTTCTTCAAAAGCTAATTTATTTTTTTCAAACTAGAACTACTTTTACAAACTAATTAACTACCATTCGTATAATTAGATCTTCAACCAAATTATACTATATTTACGTACAATCAAATTAATTAATTATTCTTCAACTTTAAACAATATATAGAATATAATTAACGAGGGGAAATTAAGGATAGGTAATCAATCATTTCTAGATGAAGAAGAGCAAAAACAGAGATATAAAAAATTGTTCTGAGTGTATCTAAAATAAACATATAATAAAAAGATCAATCAATCGATCGATGTAGAAACTAGATCATCAAGTATATATTATATTGATTTGGAGTTTTGGACATCTAGGGATTTTTTTCATATTATGTATTTGTTATTTAAAAAAATTAAAAATTATATATTTCGGATATTTAGGATATCCGAATATCCGAAAATTTGAAAAAATGCTATCCGAATTTCGGGTATCTGAAATTTCGGATCGGATATTCGGATATTCGGATTTCGGATCGGATACGGATATTTTTAAACACCCTACTTACAACCATGTACATTCTACCTTAAATAGTTAAATCTTCAACTTCTCTACATTATTTATTTACCTACAACCAAATGCAAACTCTCTACAACTTCTTATGTCCTTTCAAGGTTTATATATAGCAATCAAGCTTTCTTTAATCATTGTAAATTCAGCAGTTAGAAGATGTCAGAATCTGATGATTTCCCTGCTTCGCCAAAACGTCGATCTATAAGAAGGCAACCACAAACTCAACAACCCGACCCGTTAAGGTGTCCACGCTGTGAATCAACAAACACAAAGTTCTGTTACTTCAATAATTACAACAAAACTCAACCTCGTTACTTCTGCAAATCTTGTAAGAGGCATTGGACCAAAGGCGGCACTCTTCGCAATGTTCCAATTGGCGGTGGCCGGAAAAACAAGCGTCTCCGACAAACTACCATAACCGCTACCGCCACCGTGAAGAACAACCGCTCTATAGATCAAGATAGCCTTCTCCCAAGTTTAAGTGATCCCAATGAAACATTTGATGTTTCGAAAGATTCTTCTTTTATGGAAACGATTGACAGTAAAAGAAGTGACGATGTGGAATCGTATACAGATATCGAAGAGTTAAAGGGTTTGGTTTCTTGGGATTTCTGTGAAAGTTTTACAGGTTGTAGAATGCAAGATTTGGGTTATGAAGATCTTTCAAGCTTAGGGTTTTCGAAAATGTCAAGTTTTTTTGAGACAAACCCAAGTTCAAGCTGTTCAAGATCTTTTACAGAAGAACCTCAAAATGGAGAGGATTTAAGTATTGCAACAAACAAGATTATGCTAAGTTCTCAAGAAAAAAGTAGTCTCTTGGAGCTAAACAATTTGAAGTGGATTAATGATCTTGATATTATGGTTTTTGAAGATCTGAATAAACCCTGGGAGGATCCAACATTCAAAACCTAACTTGTGGTAAGAGTGCAGTTAAAAAAAAGGAAAGAAATCTTGTATCTGGATGGATGACTTGATGATCTTGTTTTAGTGTTCATCGAGTTTATTTTTCTTTTTCTTGCTCTTGCTTATTTTTATTTTTCTTGAATTTAGACCTATGGTTTTTTCCATAATTAAATCTTCAATTTGATATAAACCCCAAGATTACTAAGAGTCAGTATTGAAGGATGATTTTCGAAAAGGAGGTAGATCCTTACATAAAAAAGGTGATCTGACATAATAATTTATGTATTATCAACTTAAAACATATGTATTAACTGTTTGTATCTTATTGTGTATAGTAAAAAACTGTGTATAATCACAATCGTTCAAGATTGATGATTTGACAGGTACAATATCTTGAATATATAATTGCTGTACAATATTCTATGTGAAAGGTTTTGTACTCGATCCGTGATCAGCCTGCTACTCAATATATATTGCATTAATTATTCGTTCACTGTAAATTTGTTTAAGATGGAGAAATTATAATGTTTTTTTTTCTATTTTTAATCTTTTATAGGTTTTTGTTTTTTTATTAATTTCATGTTAGTCTATTCTTTAAGTTCTTGTATAATTAAATACAATTTATTGTTTAATAGCCTAATGTCTTATGAATTCTTGAGTCGTAATTTTTGTTGTTGTGGGAAGATGAGATGCTTAACGAGAAATCAAATTCAGAACACACAACATGTAATATTCTTAGTTTTGTTGAATCTAAGAAAATAAATAAACCCATTTTTTTCTTAAAAAATAAGTAACATTGTTTTGTTATCTAAAATAATAATAATCCTGAAATATAAATAAAAAATTAAATGCATCAAATTTATTAAACAATTCTAACACTTTATTTAATAAAATTTAACTACTCAATCTTGACTATCAATTTAATTAAAATTTCAATTTCAATTTTTACTTTTCTTGGTCAAAATTAAATCAAAATTATTATGGGGTGATTGATTCATGGATTTGAAATATATGGGATTCCAAATCCTATAAGATTCTAAATTCAATCACATCCTTTGTTTGGTTCATGTAAAATACAATGGGATTTATAGGGCAAAAAATGTGAAGAAGTTGACTCGCCTTCACAACTTGACTAGCTCGAAGATGCGAAGCCGGAGACGTTGAAAGACGACGACGATAGAGACGGAGGTAGTGAAGGGCGATTGCGACGAAGGCAAAGACGATGAAGGGAAACGGAGGTGGAGACGGTGAAGGGCTGCGGAGGCGGAGACGGTAAAGGGCGACGGTGGAGGTGGAGATGGTAAAAGGCGACGGCAATGGAGGCGGAACGGCGGCGGAGGCAAAGACGGTGAAGGGAAGCGGAGGCGGAGTCGAAGGCGAAGATGAATAAGGGCAACGGTGGGGACCGAGAAAGGTGACTGCGGCGGAGGCGGAAACGGTGAAGGTGGCGGCGGCGAAGGTAGAAACGAAGAAGGGTGACGGTGAGGACGGAGAAAGGCGACAATGGTGGAGACAAAGATGGTGAAGGGCGACGGCGATGACACAAAAGGGTCGCAGAGACGGGGATGGACGACGGCAGTGGAGGCAGGGAAGGAAGACGGCGGCGACATCGGAGATGAAAAGGGGCAACGGCGAAGACGGGGAAGGAGACGACAGTAAACGCGAAGATGGTGAAGGGTAAACGTCACGACGGTGATGGAGGCTTACGATGGTGATGATGGTGACGGTTATGGCGGTGGCCAAGTGTTGAGGTTGAAAGGTTGTGTTGAAGATTAATACTGGTGATTGAAGTTTAATACTGTTTGTTTGTAGTTAGAACTGGTGATCAAAGTTAATACCGGTAGTATTCAAAATTACTACTGCTAGTACAAAGTTAATGCTGCTACAACAAAGTTACTACTGTTAGAAGAAATTAATACTGGTAGTGAAGAATCAAAGTTAGAGTTGTTGAACGTGATAAGGATGAATTCCTTTATTTTAGGATGATAATTATAGATAAGATGTATGGTTATCTATCCGTAATTAAATTATTCTGTTAGTATAATTAGTTGATTCTGTTTGTAACTATTTCATTTATAAATACTTGTATGTACGTAGATAGAATAGATCAAGCTTTTAAGAGTTATTAGAATTCAGCCTGAAGATTAATTCTTGATCCTTACAATAGAGAATTATCGTACGTCTATTGAATCATTACTAATCAACAAATTGGGGCTTTTGATTGTTATTCTATGTAAGTCATTGAATCAAGCTATCAATACAATATTCCTTGTTACTCAAAGTGTTATTTCGCAAACTTCTTTGTTTATTCTTGGATTGCTAGTATGTTTAAATAGTTGTTGAATTGATCCTGACAAGTGGTATTCTGTAACACCGGCTTAGCAAAACAACAAAATTAGCAACAATTTGCGTTTTTCATAAACGTGAACTCAATCACGATTAATTATCATCAAGATACGCAGCGGAAACTTTAAACCAAAAGGTTTACATCAGTTATATACATTCAAAATACTGATTGGTGTTACTCTATTACAATAACCGACCATAACATTCACATAACTACATAAGTGTTCCATCCCAGAGGTACAATAGCATGCATAAGCAACCCGGCTCACCAGGCCTTCTAATCTTTACCTGTAAAAAGGGTTCAACGTGGCACCATTAGCTATACACATAGCTAGTGAGTACAAACTTAACATAAGCATCAATAAAGCAAGTCAT
>JAUEJL010066404.1:0-17375 GCA_032274825.1 Drosophyllum lusitanicum | reverse complement strand
TAAAAAATAAAAATTTCAATTTCAAATTGATTAAATAGATGATCAAAATTGAGCAATTAAATTTATTTTATTAAATGTTCACTTTCTCATTTAGAAGGGAATTTAATTCCTTGTAATTCTTTTTCTATAGCCAACCAAACTCCGGATTTTTTGAAAATTGGATTCCAATCCTTATAGAATCTTACAGATTCCTTCTAACCAAACATGGCCTTACTATATTAGATGCCCGTGATGTAAGGATTAGTTACAAAAATTATAAGTATTAAACATTAATATTAAATAATTATAAAACACAAAAAATAAGAATTTTAAAAAATAGTGACAAACGAAGTAAGCACCCAGACCAGCGGTGGAAGAATAGATTAGAAGTTGAGGAGACGTGATTATATTTCTTATGTAGCTCATTAATCATTATTGTTATTATTAGGGCAATAAGTTCAACTCTTTATTAGTTGTTCTTAAAAAAAGAATTTAAAATAATCATAAAGTATTTTAAAATGAAATATAAGAATTCGATTAAATATGATATTTTGAAATGTTATAAAATTAAATGTGATATTTCTAAATTAAGGTGAGTAAATATAATATTTTAAAGTTTGAGAAGGGCTATATGAAATCCCTCTAATAATTTTTATTCAAACTAAAGTTAAAATTGAATCCAAATTTAACTAAAAAATAAAAATTTCAATTTCAAATTGATTAAATAGATGATCAAAATTGAGCAATTAAATTTATTTTATTAAATGATGGGTTAGGATTATTTAATAAATTTGATAAATGTTAATCTTTTCATACATACAATACATACATACATACATACATTACACACACACATACACATACATACATACATAGGAAATTTTATTAAACAATTTTCTAAGTTTATACTTTATACTTTGTTAATTAGCATTTTTAATTAAATTTCTGAACCAAAATTGAATTAAAATTTGGTTTTAAATTACGTCTAGGTCATTGAGAAATCAGTGAATTTCACTGGTTTGATCCCATGATAAAAAGAAACCCATAAGGCTCGAATAATTAAAAACCAAATGAAGAAATTCATTTTTCCTCGTTTAATGAATTTCAATTACTTCAGATTCCCTCGTTTAAATAAACTAAATACAAAAATCCTTAAAAAAAAATTAGATTCCAATTTATTCAGAATCCCAAAAATTATTACCATGCCCTTAGTTTTACCTCCGCCATAACATTTTTTAGTTTTACCTCCGCCATAACATTTTTTAAGCTCTGTGTCCCTCTTAGAGAGTACAAAATTTTTTATTATAATTAATGTCTTTTCATTATAATTTTAATTTAAAACTCATGGATTCTTTTTATTTATAACAAATCTTGTTTAAGAATGAAACCAAAGATATTACTATAAAAACGGTATTCAATACAAATCTCAGCAGTTTACAGAACCCCAACAAAACAACTATCTGTCGTCCTACAAGCCTCCCTTTCCTTCCCTCCCTCCCTCCCTATATACCAGTTTCTTTCCTTTATAAATAACCTTTAAAAAGAACACATGAATTCACCTCTCATTTGCTTCCCTCCGGTAACTCAGTCTCTGGTAAAATTTACATTCACAAAAACACAAACTTAAGCCCATATTCCCCATCCCAATAATGATATACTCCTCACAAGCTTCCACGAAAATTGCACGCTTTTCGCAACAAACCCTCGTCAGATCAGTGGGCAGTTCGCTAATTTGGCACCCGAAAACCCTTTTCTTTTTGTCATGAAAATCATAGCTTGTTGCTCGGGGAAATTGTGATTTAAGGTGGGACGATTGAAATCAGTAATCTGATCTTCCGGCTGTGAATTGGGAAAGAAGTCCAGCTGCTTGGGCAGGCAAAATGTCACCGAACCTGCCCACTTGCCCGTCTGTTAGCATGGATCCTAGTTTCAGTGTGCTTTCCCCAAACCTGCTGCCAACCTGACATTTTAACAACAAACTTAATTTTTAATCTCCACCCAAAGTGTTGCTCAAGTCTTGGGATCATAATCCAAGAAACAAAGAAACAGAAAATATAAATTAGTAAAGTTGTCAAAGTTCTTATTTTTATGAGGAAAGGTGGCAAAAGAGCGGGTAAGGCAGGTTGGTAACATGTAAAAATGGGTGATTTTAAAGCGCCATTCAAAATATTGGGTCTTGCCAACCACAAACACACTTTTATCCAGTTTTTAGTTTTACAAATAAAAAAACAATGCTCAACATATTATAACCATTTCCTTTTCAAGAGGATTTTATGCATCTGAACATATGCCTTTCAACCCATTTCCTTTTCAGTAATATAATTTAGCTTAACCCCCTTGACCTGTTCAAGATCAAAGTCATAAAACAATATCCAAATCGGCCCATTTATAAATGTATGGATCGAATTGTCAACTCTAGTTGTAGCATTTACATTTTCTAACTTGCAATTTCTGAAGCCTAAAGAATATGCCAGTGTATTTTGGGCCAAAATACATTCTAGCTCAACTTGGCTCACCAGATTACCATGAACTATTAAAGGTGGGTCGAAATTGCCACAATTAGAGGAGAGAGTATAAAGATATTTTACCTGCATGAAAGATTTCAGGAAAGGAGTCGCCACCCCCAAACTTGTGTTCTCATCCATATCGATATTGCGGGAGAGCTCCTCTTGGGTATAATTTCTCCAAGGATTCCTAGAAGAAACATCATCTATAGATGTTGATATAGGAGACTTGCTTGTCCCTTTTGCAGATAACACAGGAGCACTGCATACAAAATACAAGATTAATAAGCCAAATCAAAATGCAATTATATTTAAAAAAAATTATAGAATAACCAACTGTAAGATCAACCTGATGGGAAGGTATTTGAAACGTGGAACAGTAGAGCATCTCATTATATTTGATTCTGAATTTGTAGGCAATTTTTGCATAGTATCAGTGTACAACCGCCGAAGCTGCACAAAGAAACCAAATAGGACTGCATTCCGCAGGTAAGACTGTTTCTCGTTCTCCATAAGGTATGGCTCGTACCTAAACCCACACACACACCAAAAAATTACTTTCATTTGAAAAATGCAATGTAAAAAAGGGGGTAATGTCCAGGCTCTTGGAAATTACACTATGAGTTGTTAATATTGATTCCATGAAAAAAATAAACCATAAACTACGATCAATGAATCTTACACAAACGAATTTTAAAAATAATAAAAAACAAAAGGTACTAAAAGCATACGTGAGCCAGTCTATGGGGTCTAGCCTCTCTGAGAGGCGATTCACCAACCCATCAAGGCGATCTTTCATAACTGATTTGGCTTGTTGCACGTCTTGTTTCCGTCTATACACCGATTTCGTCTTTGATGTTTTTGATACATCCTCGTTTCCACTTAAATCACCGCCAGACAGAATGTCAGCAGCAAATCTTAGATCCAATAAGATTTGCAGAACTCCCTTTTCAGACACACGGCTTGCACCGGCCTCATCTTTTAAGAAATCCACATATATATCAATCACCTGCATCAGCATACATGGATATGACTAACTAAGGGTTGCTCTAAACTAGAGGTGGCAATAGGTCAAAATGGGTCATCTTAGTATCAGACAAACGGGCCAGGTCAAGTTTGGTTGACTCTTAAAAACTTTTTGTGCATGCTAAAAAAATACTTGATATATAATTAATGTGGTAACAATGATTGCAAAAACAGCATTATTGCAATAAATAATCTGAATTTTTTAATAAGATAACTTAGGAGGTTGTGTGTAGTATCATTATAAATTGACTTAGGACGAATTTCAACATTTGAGATAAAAGATAACCCAGGTTGACCCATTCATAACGGATCTAAATTGCCACCTCTACTCAAAACTTTTGGTCCAGAAACATGATCAAAGAGAACTGTGAAAAAAAATGAAATATTGGCCAACATAAATACCTTCTCCAATAATCTTGCAGCAAAATTTTGCAGAATTGGTTTGTCAAGTACATGACCCCCAACTCTGTGAATTTCTTCACTAGCTTGAAACAAATATGAGGTGACATACAAGGAAGGCATGGAAGGAAGTAAGATTTTCATCTCAGATGGGTGCTCAGCAGAGTCCTCTTGCTTGACTATTGTCTCCTCCCAACCCTTCAGTGTACAGAAAACAAAGTAAATTATGCGATTTAAAAAGTTAATTATAACAAATATCGACTTCCCAATTAGATTTTAGAAAAAAATAAAAAGACTTCTATCAATATATGCTTACACGTAATTTGTGGGTAAATTGGATAAGGAAAAGAAAATTACACGTAAAATAGACTATTAGAGTCATACACTTATACTTGAAACTTCAAAGGGCTTCTGTAAGGTACTAAGGTTATATTTATGGCACAGAATTATTTGATCAACTCGATATCTTCAACATCTGTGTCAATTGCCAGTTCACACAACACTTATGGAATAAAAGGGGGTACAATTTGCAACCAAAAAGGAAAAATACGACATGTCTTCCACCATTATCAGCTAAAGTAGTAATTTAGATCAATTAATTTGTCTCCTTTCCTACAGGTAACTCATGTTGCTTTGTTCATCATAAGCATCGACCTACCAACTACCAAGTAATGACAATTTCAGTTAAAATTTCTTTCTGGGCATGCAAGGAGTTTCCAGGAAGAGCTTTCCTACTCAAAGGAACTCAACTTTAACATGCATAGAAACGGCTGATATAACATTGATACTGAAAAGTAAAGTTCATTTAGGATGATAATATTTTGTTTTATTATATAGATGAAAACCCAGACTATGATGCAAAGTAGAAGTATGGAATGTAGAGTAGTTTAATTACATAATTTTCCATTTGTAGAATTAGGCAGCACTAATCATGTATAAATTTGTCCAAAGGTATAATGCATTTATGCCTTTTAGTAAGTTGAGTTCACTGTCTTATATACAAGTATATCTGACAAGTTAATTAGGTTTCTCAAATCAGCGCACTCCACCACATTTGAATTACAATCCTAAGTTTCTATGTTCAAACTAGAAATATAACCTATTCAAATGGGGTACCATAGATCCATAAAATTTGAAAAGTGTATGAGCTTAATTTCTACTGCAGCAATGGAGAAATACGTTCAAGTGATTCCAAAAAAGGGAATTTATAGGAAAATTTTGGTGATAAAACCAGGAAAGAAATGGAAGACAGGAAGAGAGAGTTATTGAGAATACGCATCATGCTACAAATGAATATGTATAGCACCAGGATGGTCCTCAAACTTATAACCTATGCAGGAATATAAGCTCAGAGCCAGAAATTAAAGATTTTCATGTTATAGTGCATCTAGCAAAATGAAGGAATAACAAATCTCAAAATTAATCCAATAAAAGGCAATTATTAGTGACAACTTACTCTCAAGGGAGTGGTTGCTGATAAACTTTCATCATTTCTGAGGCTGTGTGTGAGGATGGCTGAAAGTTCATCTGAAACCCAAGTTATCCACAAGTTATGAGCTCTAATACAAAGATCTTGAGTTGTTTTTCTAAGTTCACCAAGCTGCGGACTCGAATTATCATCGAATCCAAATAATGCAGAAGCAGCAAGTGAAGATCGTCTTCTAGGTGAAGTAAGCACTTTCTTCCCATGGTTTTCGGAAGTGAAAGAATCAAATGTTCCACTAGAATACCTCAAAAGCGGTGATACCTTACCAGAGACTGCAACCGTGGTTTCATTCAACCAAAGCCGGGGAGAACCAAGTATAATGGGAATATTTCTAGAGTACTTCTGGAATGCAAACAAGAGTCTTCCAATGAATAGTGACCTCTCGACAATTATAGCTGGAGATGGTGAAGGACCAGCATCTCCCTTGCCACGTCCCAATGCAGTATACAAGTACTCCAACTCATTTTTGAGCTCTGCAAGTATGGCTGACATGCTTTCAAAACACTTGTTTTGTAAATATGGTGCTATTTCCTTCAACCTCAAAGAGGCTTTTGGAGACTCTAAGAAGCTTAAAAGATCCTCGAGTACATTCTTGCAGTGATTGTCCACTGCCATCCTAATTCGACCAACTTCATCACCAAAGTAAGCATTTAGACAACTCTGGTAATCATTACTCTCAGAAGATACTTTAGGACTAGTTACTATGCCAGCCCTTTTGCTGGTTGTCTCCATAAACCAAACTCCACCACTCAAAGGAGACCTATTCAAGAAATCTTGGAAATCAACTTTGTCAGCAGGACCCTCAACAACGGTGAGAATCGACTCCTTCACATTGACGATTTTATTCATTTCATCAAATCCAGAATGAATGATCGCTTTCATTCTTGTTGCAAAAGCCTCTTCAAAAATCTCATCCCAAAGATCATCATCATTGCCAAGAACAAGCTCACGAGTTCTACTCCATGGCATTTCAATCTCAGAACCAAAAACAGTCTTTAGCCACTCCAAACTCCCTCCCAACACATCCTTCCCTTCCATAGTCTCCCTAATCAACTTCTCAGCTGCAGCAAGCTGTTGCCCACTATCAATAGCGTCAATTAAGTACCGCCCGTTGACTTTGTTAACAATCTCCTTCCCACAACTCCTTAGAAGGTCCAAACAGGCCTTGGCTATAAAATCGCGATCCAGCATTACCATTAAAGACTCCAATTCGTCCCTAAAAGACTTCCACAGCCTCACTTCTTCATCTGGATTCGGTATCCCACCAAACAACTGAGATGCAGGGGGTGAATCCAATATTGTCTTGTAGAACAAAGGCATATCACTCATAACCTGCAAAAACAACTCCCCTACATGTGCTATGCTAACCTGGATCACCTTCAATACTTCACAAAACACCATTATCACATCCTCACTAGCTACCTTACAACTATTTAGTTTCTGAGAAACACAAGACTTTCTTGAATCAAGTAACAGCCTCAAGACCTGAGGCGGATTGAGTTCATCAATAACCGAAACTGCAGCAAGTGCATCAGCATAAGCAGAAATCTCAAGCCCTACACCTTGATCCAACAATCTCTCACGACTACGCTGCGAGATTTGAGTTTTGAAACTCTCCACGATCTGCCATTGATGCTGTAACAAAGGAAATTTCAATAAAATACTCTTGTTATTATCATTGCTTGTTAAACCATGGTGAACTAATTTCGCGCGCATGTAGCGTGCAGCTGCTTCGACAAACATCGATTCGTCAAGGCAGCCCCAGATGTTCTCAGGAGTATCAACTATATACTTAACACGGCACGCAATGCCGTAAATACGAGCCCTAGCGGGGTTTGAAGATGCAGAATTAGGGTTAATTGTGGTAGATGAAAGGGAATGAAGGATACCATCGTGAACGGCGGATATATTACCGGAAATAGAGTGGCAGGATGACTTCATATTAACAATTGAATCAGCGGAATCGATGAGATCCCGGTAACGATTGCCAACAAGCTGCCGGAGCTCTTCGCTCTTATCTTGGATCTGTTTTCGAGTTGCGGCTTCGACATTTCGGATTTCGGAAATTGGTTTGCTACGGAAGAGAGACTCTGCATCTTTTGCTGTTAATGTGGACGGAGATGACGGTGGTGGTTGTTGTCCCGGAGATGACGGTGGTGGTGGTTGCCCTGCCACTCTCATGGTGGTGGTTGTCGGTGGCAGATCTCGAAATCCCTAATTAAATTCACAATTTTGCTCCGCTGAAGATCTAATTCACAGAAATTCTCACCAAACGTGATTATTAATATATATATTTTCGTCAACAATTTCTTCTCGTAAACAGAGTATGATATCTCGTCAAAATCAAAATCTTCTAAGATTGGGCCTTTTAGCCCAACAAATAAATTTCAACAGCAAATGCGTGATTGAAATTAGGGGAAGTTTTTGGCATTTTCAATTAGTTAAAGGGGCAATTACAAAATTTAATGTTTGATTACTTTGGTGTCACTTTCTATTATTAGCAAAAGTGCACCAGATCACATTTTTTTTGAAAGTGACCAACTATTGGCAGGATGAAACTTCTAATTACACTGTAATGATGTGAAATTGTCAAATACAACTCATGCTATGGTATGAAGTTGTCAACCGTTATCTATGTTATGGTATGAAATTAGCAACGGTCATCCGTGTTATGATGTGAAGTTATCAACTACGACCCATGCACATCTATGCATTATGTCATACTATCCATAATCCACATTCATTCGGTTCTAATAACAACACCCTTTTTGAAATAAAATGAGATGGATAAATTAATTGCTAAATAGTGAGATTTAGAAACATACCCTTTTTTAACAACAATTCAAACATACATTTTTTTAGAAAAAATCGTGAGAATTGTTGCACCATCAAGTATGTTTTATAATATGTGTTTTGGTGTATTAAATACTTTTACTTGTTAAGATGTCACCTCTTATTAAACATACACTTATATGCTTTTATACAATTGTAAAGACAAAGGTAACAAATATTTCTTAATAGGTTCAAAGCTAAATTTATTTGTATGTAAGATGAGTTGGTTCATATAAAAAGAAAACTATACTTGACAGGTTTGTACAATTCTAGCTCATATTTCTCCTTACTGTTGCAATATGAATCTTGAAAGTGATGATAGCAACATATAGAGTTATTTCACAACATAGTTTGTGTGTAATCCAACTATGTTGACTAGGTTTTAGTAATGATTCAGGTCTCCATTGACCAACACGATCTTTCTAATTTTAAACTTGCTGTATAAGTAAAAAGGGTTTTTAACCCGTTTGATTTTTAAAGAAAATGATAAAAGAGAGAAATTACATTAATTTATTACAATACGATTATCTAATTATAGAAAATATGCATATATGGTATTGTGTATTGAATCATTGTTTAAAAGTTAATTTAGGTGAACATTCCTCTTCCCTTCATTACATGCCTCCTTAGTCCTGGAATATGAACATTTGAGATGTAATCTCTCCAATCTATTTTTCCCACATCAAATCCAAATGTCCTTTTTTCTTCTTCAGACATCATCCCCATTAATTTTTGAGTGTTGCTGTTATCAAACCTGTAAAACATAAAAAAGAATCAAATTTCAAAAAAAAATTGTTCTAGGAATGTGGTATATGCTAAAACTAGCATTGCTCAATCGACTCCATTAGGCTTAAAAGACCAAATTAACCCTATGTGTTTCATGAAGACCGAATAATCTTGTCTCAAAGTATGCAACCAATAGAAACTAAACATATAAATGATCTCTTGCTTAAATTCCACATGTGCAATTAACTGCACAGAGGGTACATCATTGGTCAAAAAGCCTAGAATTATTCCTAGTTCATTTGAAAAGGACTTTTTGTATGGATCTTGTAAACTAGTTGAGTCAAAGATATTAGAATCAATGTCTAAAGAAATAATATAATAGGATTCAACTGTATATCCATTCTAGATCTAAAGTATGACATTACCTTCCACCATAAAACGTGTATGGTTCATATATATTGGCCAGATACTTTGCTTGCTCCACTGATTTCTTGCAAATATTTTCAAGTTTAAGTGAAAATTTCCCTTTTGTAGATGATGAAGCAGCCAATCCACTTCTATTAAGTGCATCTTTCCATATATGAGCAGAGAATTCTTCCATGGACCGGTAAAGTTGCATGATTGGTACATGAACTGGTCTCCCCTTTAAATCCAGACATGGTGAAGAATTGAAGTGTTCATAAAGCAGTCTTGCCAAATCCTTAAAGACCAAAGGGTTTACTACTGAGGAAGCTATCTGATATATGTAATTTTCTTCCGGTTTTCCACCCGCCACATGCTTTGCAATGGCTGCCATAGTTGCATTCACCACCATATCAGCTGGAACCTGCAATGGTTTTGTGGGGTTTGTGGTTTATGAAACAAAATAAAGATTTAAGGCATGAAAATATGGAAATTTTTCAAGAAAGAAAAAGTTCACTTACCACATCAAGAACACCATTTGGGTCAACAAGAAATCCACTAAGTTGCCCTTTTCCATAGTAAAGTACAATTGGATCCATCATCCTTGAAATGAAAGAGAAAAGCAGAAATCTTGAACTTTAATGTGAATTTATAACTAAGGTTTTTGGTTCAAGAGGCGAATCAAGTTGAAATTATTAAGGAAAAGTATAGGTGGAGATTTCGACTCATTTTCCTAAAGGGTTCATTTCGGCTTTATTTTATCTCCAATGGGCCAAAATACAAAAACTTAGTTGAATCATAAATGAGTTAGATGGGTCAAAAGTCATCACAAATGTTTTCAAATGCATAAAGACCTCCTAAATCACTTTCTTAAAAAAGTTAGATTATTATTCTTACAATATAGTTTTTAATCTTATCTGATATATTAAATATCTATAAAATTGAAAACTTGGACAAAAAAGTTGACAGTGGCTTCAGCCATTTGGACCCATACTAAAAAGTCACTTATTTTGATCTCTTTACCAACCTACTACTCAGCCACCCATTTTGCCACTTATAAGGAAAAAGTGTACCTGTTTCCTTCCATCCATCCAGGAAAAGGTTCTTTGTAAGTGCTTTCGATGACACTTGGCCGGATTATGACAACAGGTATGTCCCCTCCCATTTTATCAATCATCATTTCTCCCATTGCCTTGGTGAAAACGTACGTGTCTTGCCATCCATATAGCTTTGCCCTGGTTAAATCACAAAACTAATATTATTTTTTGAAAAAAGAAGACAAATATTAGGGGCAAATCCATTATACCTCTCTAAACCAAGCTCTTTAAGCTTTTGAGCTACTGCATTTTCTCCCAAAGCCTGTTTTGCTTCCAAAACCAATTTTATTTCGTCTTCCACTATCAACTTTTGCATAGACATAAGGCTCTCCCTTGCTATACTCTCGCCTGCATTGAACGGCTTTTCCAAGATCCTTCCTTGTCTTTGTCCATTCACATATGCTACAAGAAAAATGGACACAAATATATATAAACTTTTAGTCATTTATCTAAGACAAAAGTTCTTCCTTTCTTTGCTTTTTTTACAGTTGAAGTATTTTTACCTGTTGAAATTTGTAGAAAGAGGTTAAGTTTCTTGCACTTTTTTGCGAAGCCCATAAGGCGACTAGGCCCGCCAGTGTTTATGTCAAGAGCTACATCGTACCTGCAATATTTTTAACAGTTTCTGTGAAGATATACTTCTTGTCTTCGTAGTTTTTAAGTAGAATAACAGTTAAGGAGATTAACCTTTCATCGAAAGTAGTATTAGCTGCAGAATTTACTATGATGTCAACATCTTTTGCTATCACATCTGCTGTATCCTCATCTAACCCAAGGTTAGATTCACAAACGTTTCCGATCACGGGAACCAGCTTGCTTAACATGAAAGATTGATAGGATTTCCCATAAGCTTGTTGGAGAGATTTGAAAAGTTCAGTATTGATTATCTGTAATGCAATCCTATATTAAATTTAATTATACTACTTAATGATAATGAGATATATCACTTCAATAAAACTAATGCATATGACTTGTGGAGGCAATATTATTAAAGCTATCTTGTTATGATGGTTGGTTGTTCTAGTATGGGTTGAAACGATCAGGTTGATCCACAAAACTTTTTTGTCCATCTTTTGAAATTGGTTAAAAAATAATCAAGGTATTAACTGCGATTCCAATAAACAATATTATTGCAGTAACAATCCAATTCTTTGAATGAAATGATTTAGAATACTATATGTTTCAACCTGTTTGACCCCTATCCCATTTAGCAAAAAATTTATTTGACCCTTTTAAGATAAACCATGACCCAAATAAACCAATTCATAAATGAATGAGTTGAGATTTTCCCACCTCCAGATTGGACCCTAACAAGAAAAAAGACAACAAAAAAAATTACATACTTCATTTTTTAATCTTTCCATGGCAGCGTCCATGTTCTTCGCCTTGATTAACAGATATATCTTCCCAACATCAGGCACGGTGCGCAGTATCTTCTCTATAAATACTAAACATTTGATATACTTATCAAGAACACTTCAAAAGATTAAAAAATTGAACAATAAAAACTGGTACTTGCATCCACAAATAATCATTCATGTAGACACGAAAATGAACATTGTGTGTAATTCGGAGAATGCAACACCAAGATGAACATTGTGTGAAACAACCAAAATGAACATTATGTGTTTGGGTTTCAAGGATTTTCAAAAAGCTAAAGCTAAGCGTTATGTGTATGCGCACACACATATATACACATTAGGATAATGCTACAACCAACTAGAATTTGAATCAAAAATTTCTTCGAGTATCAAGTAAAACAAATATATTTGATACGATCTCTGTTAATTTTGTAGCACGCGTTACTTAAGGGTGAACCTAAAAGAAACAATAATAAAAGTTAAAGAAACAAAACTGATGTAGCTAGCATTAAAACAACTGGTATTGCATTTAGAGCCAACTTATGGTTCCTTCATGCAACTCTTTTATCTTTCATTTTATTATTAGCCATTGAACTATTTTTATATCACCAACCCCTTATACTAATGACAATTTTATATCAACCTTATTACATCAATTAAGTAACAGACCTTAAATTATGGAATCAAGGACACAAAATGCATAAAAAAGGTGAGAAATTTGTACCTTTGCCTAAGAACCCAGTAGCTCCAGTAACAAAAAACCCTTTTCCTTTGAGTTTATTCACAATTCCAATACCATTATCATTGATACCCATCATAGATGCATTTTGTGCACCATTGTAGGAGACTAAATCCTTTGATGCAGTATTGATGCAACTTTGATCATTTGGAGCCAAAACCAAGCTTTCGGTATCCACGAGAGCGGATCTCTTGGTCAAAATAGATGAGACCCCATTAGTTCTAATAAAATTCCCTTCACTTTGGCAATACATCAAACAGTTGATCTTCTTCTTTAACAACCATGGGTAACTCTTATCATTTCCCACCAAATTTACAGTCCCTTTTTGCAGAATGACAATGGAAGAACCAAGAGACATAGTCCCCATCATTTTCAAGAGAAATCAAATTAAGTCGATTCCAAAGAAAATTTGCAAAACCAAAAATCACACAAGCAGGGATGATTTGCAGGTGGGAAGATGTTAGTTGTAAAGTTGGAAACTCACTTTTAGCTAATCATCTCCTACAATAAAAGTTGAATAACAAATTACAAAAGAAAGATTAAAAAAAAAGAAAAAGGAATATTATAAAGAAACAAGTAAGTAAGTAAACAAACAAACAAACACAAATGGATGGAAGATAAGATATGGGTTTGGTTGAATAATTAAAGATTGATCAAATGAGGTTTATAAAAGAAGAAGATGAAGGTTAGGAAGATGAAGGTAAAGGCTCCCTTTTTGTTTTTGTCAATGGAATGAATCACACTTGTGATCACCAACGTCTAAGATGGCGGGAAGTTGTTATTTTCACTCTCTAATTTGATTTTTATTCAACTTAAATAGGGATTCCTTATATTTTAAAATATTCATGTGGAGAAAGGGTGTGGTGTCGCTAAAAATTAAAAAAAAATTCAAACTTTTGACCTTCGATTATTTTATTTTATATTATTTTTCTTTCAAAAATATATGTATATAAAAGATGAACATTTACTAGTTTAAAGGTCTTCACGGTACATTTGTGAAGAAAACATGGACTAGCATATTAAAGGCCTTGGTCCTCAACTAAAGGCTATTATGGGCTAGCATACAGTTTATATATATATATATTGAAAAGTTCATTTAAGAACCGTTTTTATTGGGAGAACCGCGAGAACCAGTCTTAGCCGTTCATTTTGGATAATGGAATTCATGGATGAAGAGCATGGGGGGATTGAGTGTGGCAAGGTGCATGTAAGGAATTCATGAGTGGGCAATCCAATTGAAGGAGAGAGAATTGGACGGCTAAGATTGGTTCTCGCAATAAAAAACGGTTCTCAAATGAACTTTTTCGTACGAGAACTGTTTTTTACAATATAAGTCTACGTTCTAATGGAAGTCTACTAGCTAGGGAATAAGTACAAAGATGAAGCAAATAAGATTCGTCATACAATAGTATATATGTTTAATATTTTAACAACCAAATGACTTTTGGCCTAATGATATTAAGGGGCGTAATTTGTAAGGTAGGGGGTGTTAAAAAAATAGACCCGTAAATTTGGATATCCGAATTCATTGTTAAGGGTTAGCATTGAGGTTATTGTCACGAAGATTATTAGGTAGATTTTGTAAGAATATAGTGTTACCTCATATTTTAAATTATTGATCATTTTATCTCTATATTCCAATCAATATCGTGCTTTCTCGAGGCCAACCTTGCCTAAGGGTAGAGGTGCACAAAAAAATCGAATATCCGATTTTGCTCAAAAACTATCCGAACCGGTTTTTTCAAACCGGATTTTTTTAATGTCCAGATCGGATTTATCCGTAACCAGTTTTTTGACCGGTTAGTAAAATGTTTGAGCAACCAGATAATTTACCGGTTACAAAAGAACCGGATAAAAAACCGGTTTTTTATATGAAAAAAATCCTACCCAGATTTAAAAAAACTAGCCGTTTTATAGCCGTAGGGGGTACATGTTACCCTTTTTTTATCAGGATTTCACCATTTTACCACCATAAACATATATAAATAGTTTGGGAATGTAGTTGGTTGATTTATTTCAAATTTCAACTCTCTCAAACTTTCTCTTTTGATTCTTCAGGAAAAACCTTGAAGTCGTTAGAGTGATGGGACACAATCGAAACAAAGATGTTTGGGATACACATCTTACCGTATGTAGTTAAAAAAATAAAGACAAAAATAACAGGTTTTTTTCCAAACCGGTTTGACCGGATACACATTTTAACCCTCAAAACCGGTTTCAATCCGATCCGGTTTTTATTAAATCCGTTTTTTTTTTTCAAAGCTAAAAAACCAATCCGATTTTAATCCGATTATGTGCACCTCTACCCAAGGGTAGACCCGGATACAGACCGGGAGGGACATCAAAGGACCTAACCTAAGGGCATCAAGTAGTTTAAGTTATATAGTCCATTAGAGGTTACTAAGCCCGCTATCCTTGTCTCCTACACAAAAGCCCATACATGTGAACAAAAAGTAAGTCCATGTATAAAAAATATTGGACTAGAAAGCGATATCCTTTTAGCTCCCTCCTTTATTCCATCTGTAAAATACTAATTTATAAATTACGCTTCCTTCTTTTATACATTTTGAAAATAGATATACATTTTGTTTGGGAACTCAACACATTGCGATCGGTCATGTACGTGTTTTGCATGTTCCGTCTTCTCATCGGTTTGTAGATATTTTTATCAAGAAAAATTCTATTTGTTCCTACTAAATCTTACTATTTCATCCTTTTAATTGCTAGATCATGACATGTGGCACTACAAGAAATTGAGGTGTATACCTACACACATTATGTGTGGGCAGAACATTAATATATGTGAGTAATCATATTTACCCACACATAAAATAAGTGTAACCATGTGTTGGCTCATGCCTGTAGGTAAAAATCTTTACCCACACATAGTTTATGTGTAGATATAGATAGTATGATATACTTACTCATATATGTGTGGTTAAAATTAACAAATATATGTGGGTAGAAATGTTATAATTTGTTTGTATGATGACATGGAAGATGACTTGTCAAGTGACTTGGCATGACCACAAAAAATGTTAGTGACACGTGTCGTTTCATATGTGTGGGTAAAATTATATTTATGTGTAGGTAATAGTTGTTGATGTATTATTAATTAAAAATAATATTCACATATGTTGCAAACATATACAAAATGTGTAGGTGAATATACATACATGTGACCAAAACACTATTTTAAATTATAATTATATAACATAATAGTTTCAACCACATAAATAAAAACATTGCCATATGTATCATCAAAATACTATACAATTGCAAATAATCCTAAAAGGTCATGCAAGATCATCAAACACATCATATCTTTCACCGAACTCATCATGAGGCTGTCCAAACCGACTATCATTAGATGTATAATCTTGAGATTGTCCATATGGTTCTAAGTTGGCAACTTTTGCTTAGCTCCAATAGCTCCTTCCAAGACTCAAAGTCAATCCACCAAGTGATTGTAACAAGAACGATTTGACTCGATAATAGTTGTCATCCTACATGCAACTGGATCACGATCCCATCCAGACAAACAAATAGAATTTTGTCCAAAGTATCCTCTTTAAAAATATCCTTGTCGCTCATTGAGTCCACGGAATTCTAGTTTCTCAAATTTAAATTTCTTCCTATTAGCAAAAAATAATACAAGTATAATAAATCAAAATTTAACCATAGACAACAAGATTAACACATGTAAGGCATAAATTCTTTACTAAAGTTCAATTAGGCAATTAAATCATTGATATTTAGTGGTAGAATAAGCAATTAAACTTACATAATTTTGTAACCGCATAATATCCAACCTTTTTCAGCATCCCAATGTATAAGATACCAAGTCTCAAGTTGACCACAAGAAGATCTTAAATCAAGATCACACTCAAGTTTAAGAAAAAGTGCTTATAACTATAACGAATTACAGAAACAAAAGATATTTGTGATAGGGATTCTTCTGCTGTTTGATCTCCTAGTTCAGGTTCTATTTTCTTCATGATAATTAAGCAGCAACTCAACCATGTGACTAAACTTTCTCCTCATGGAGCACCTAATAATAAATCAGTCATCATAACACCCTCAAATGTTCACATTTTTCTAATAATAAAAACTGAAGAAAATAGATCATGTAATCCAGTTATGTATTTCTTAAATTTTTTCTTGCAATATATGGGCTTCTGCCTACAAGAGAGATCATAGTGCAACAGCCTGTAGGTTCTGTGAGACCAGTGAGCAACAATAATTCCTAGTTTATAAATATTAGTTCTTCCTGTGTACTTTAAATGGCATCTAAATAACAAAAATCGAACCTGGAATAAACTTAAATTTGCAAGATTCATCCTTAAACAGATAAATGACTTTATCTGTTAATAAGTAGCATTGAGTAATATCCTTACCTACATCTACAATAATTTAGACTTGGCTTGCAACCTAATGACATATCCCCTAGTTCTCCATCCGGACCTGCTCGACATATAAATCAAGTCTTCAATAAGTTACTGATTGAAGTATCACTAGAACAAATATGTGATTTCGTTACACCAAAAAAGTGTGACGATATGCATATAGTTACAGTTGCGTTTTTAGTGTATGTGTGACGAAAGGTCGAGTGACCATAGGGTACATACAGTTACATTAGGGGGTTAGTGGCCGTATCCATTTAAAAACAGTAACCAAAACCATAAAATGTGTGACCTAATTGATACGAGTTTATATTGGATTTATCACTTTTAGTGACCGTAAACATTTTATAGTCACACGAGCAGTTTTTGAGAGTATCTTTTGCCCATCATTTGGCCACATGAATATATAATATATGTGGCA
>JAUEJL010066403.1:0-29364 GCA_032274825.1 Drosophyllum lusitanicum | reverse complement strand
CAACACCAAATCTTCAAGCTACTTTCAAGAACTCGAGAGAGTATGTGTTTGTGTGTGTTTTCACTTGTCTGACTTTTCAACTCTTGAACTTGCATATGTCTGTACTTTTGATTTTGAGTACATATATACTTATATACTTATCCAAAAGCTGGACCGCCTTTGGTTCTCCATATATTCACAAAACACCCCTCACAAATTCTTTTGTTTTATTCACCTTAATACTAATTCTAAATTCTCATTTAATCAACTAAATCATACATATTTACAACTAGAATATATACATATTCTTGTAATTTACTCAAATTACATACACGTATCCATTATATACAACTAGGCCCAATTCGAGAATGTTACAGTCTTGTTCTTAGCTTTTGGAGGAACACTGTTTTGTTGGTATATTTATTGTGTTTTGTCGGCCGGTAAGCTGATGTAACACCACTTGATCCTAGACTTGGCAAATTTTGGGTTGTATTTTATGGTAGCCAAGTCTTTGTTTTGAAATATGTAATAGTTGGTAATCTTTGATTTAAATTTCCGCTGCTAGTTTGAGATAGGTTGATAAATCTAACAGATTATGGAAACATTCATTTTACAAAGGGACCTAAGTAGTTTAAAAACTCGAATCTTACTAATTTTGTAAGATTTTAAACGACCGTGTTACAATGAACGTATTTTATTACAAGCAAAATTACCACGAGAAACTAATAAATCAAAGACCGCATCACCGGGTTGACCAAGGTGTTGATGCTAGACGGATGAGCCGGATGAAAGCAAAGCAACAGAATTGAGACGAAAAGGGTAAAGTTCCCCACTGCTATGACATCGGAGGAGAGTACGTTTGGTCTTCTCATCCTTCATAGAAAAACCAGTTGCATCAAACTCAATTGTGCATTTATTATCACGAGTGAAACGACAGACAAAAACAAAATTTTCAATCATGCCCGGGTGAAACAAGAACGTTATTTAAATGTAGAGGTTTATAAGGAGTATGAAAAATGGTTCTTCCCATGCATGTAACAGGCAACTGTGATCCATTACCGAAAAAAATAGATGAACTACTACCGTAATTAAAAGTAGGACCGAGTATACCTACCTCCGAAGCAATGTGAGAAGTTGTGCCAGTATACATGTAGCATACATTATCATTCATATCATCCATAAAGAGAACGATAAAAGTGGATGGAAGGTCAGTCTCCTGATCAGAATTAACCAGTGGGAACCAAGTCCAAGGAGGTGAACCATGAGAAGATGAAGTTTGAAACGCCTATTGATCGGTGTCTAAACATCGCCTTTGACGGCTTGTGAATGTGAACCACGGCCGGGGTGATCATGATTTGAACCATGGATGCCCCCACGAGAAAAAAACCAAGGAGAGGGAATAGGACCAAAACCAGGGTATCCCCACCTAAAAGGCCATTGAAGGTTGCCATAAAAGTTTCCATGGGGCTGCTTCCCATTTCCAGAATCACTAGATGATGCATTACCAAACCTGCGACCACCTCTATTAGTCCTCCTACCACGGTTTTGACCACCCCTTCCCCAAGATTGGGAATGCGCTCGATCTTGTGAATACTCGAAGCAGATGGGTTGTCACGATGGTTACCGGATTGAGGATGAGGCTGAGCCAATCGTTGTTCCTCGATGTGTAGCATAGACCGGGCTTCAAGAAGTGTCGGTAGAGGCAAATGGTGGCGGATGATGGAGGCCGCATATTCAAACTTCTCGGACAAGCCATTAATTAAATAAATCCCAAGAGTCTTCTCACAACAGGTTTGTCTATGTTTTGTAGCAAGTCAGATAAGGTTTAGATTTTCTGGAAGTAGTCAGCTATGGTAGATTCACCCAAAGAGATGCTGCGTAGGTCAATGTCTAATTGAATGGCTCGAGAGTCCTTGTTGTCTCGAAAGAGGTTCTCAAGGCTGACCAAAACATCACGGGTTGACGTTTTTTTCTTCAGTATGGTGGTATGCTGGTCAGAAGGGACGGAGAAATTGTACCGTAAATCCACACTTTGGTGAGGGAATTGAGACGTTTCCGTTCGAGGTGATTATCACTAGCGTCAGTGTGCTTCTGACGATGTAGCCAAGCACACCAAACCCCATGAAATGTGTTTTAAATAGCTCTCTCCATGCGTCATAATTTAGTTCATTCAGATCAAGAACGAGGGAAAAAACGACTTAATATTTGTAATCCCATATGGTTTAATGTTGGTATTCTGTGCAGCCATGAAGAAAGAGAGAATCAAAACGAGAGAAGTAGCAAACAGGAGAAGGAGATGGCTGTAGAATGGCGACGAAGACAAATAAATGGCAATGGAGATGACATTGTGCTGAACGGCAGCAATGGCGATTTATTAGGGTTACGGTGAGAGCCAAACTTTAAGGAGAGTTTTTAGGATTTGATACCATGATACATGGTATTTTCCTTGATTAAGTCAATCCCAACCGATTGAGATATTTAGTATGTATTCAAAGCATAAGGCCATGGGCCATACAAATGGGCTTAGAAGGCAATACAAATACAACATCCTAAAGCATACACATACGTACATACTAACAAGGTTAAGTTCAAACATGAAAAATGGAAAATTGAATCAAGTTGAACAGAAAATGACCCAAAAATAGACCTGTGATAGCGTAACTCAATAGCAAAAGTTTCTCATACATAACTAATTGGAAGAAAAAATAAATCTAAACTAAGGCAGTCTAAGGTTGTTGGGTATGTTCGTCAGGTGTTAAGGGGTTGTCAATGGTGACAGATTGGGTTGCAAGAAGCAATTGCGAGCAAAGAGGGTTGGGGTGCGCAACGACTAGGGGTTAGGTTTTGAACAGATGTCTCGGGTTAGGTTTTGTTTATGGGGGCGAGGAATCGTGAAGAAGATAGAGACGGAGAGGATATGGAGTACATTAAATCTTGATGGGATTTGGTCATCACAGTGAAGGAGGTCGTGGTTGTGAGTAGGGAGAGAGAGAGGCAGTTAATCGAGTTTATGAGAATTGAAGAGAGTGTGAAAAAGCGACGACAAGGGTGTGAGGAGGGTGCGATGACACTATGAGAAGGTGACGAAGATAGCAGGTCGTGACTATTGAAAGGGGTGTGAGAGTTTCGCTAGTGACGAGGTGAATAGGGTCCGAGGGTGCTATGAGGCAACGAGGGTTATGTTGGCTTGGGATGAAGAGGTGTCACAAGGTGTGAGAAGTTGAGCCTAGGTTGCGAGGATATAGAGATGAAGATGTCGTGGCCTTGACCAAGTTGCGACTAGTCCTCGACAAAGATACATTTGAAGTGATTATTGACCGTGTTTGAGATGCTTAGGTATCGTGGTCTCAACTAGATCACAACAAGATCTCGAGCTAAAATTCTTTTTTAGTCGTGTATGAGATCATTAGGTTTCGTGGTCATGACCAGGTCACAACATGCTCTCCATAAAAAGACTTTCAATTCCGATGGCTACCGGAATTTATACCAACTTTGGGTCTTTGGTCGCCTTCTTGCCATGGTCTTGACAAGCCCACAACAACACAATTTGTTTTCGATCAAACACTTAAATATCACCATGAGCAAAACTAATAATAACGAAAAACAAACAAGAAAGAAAAAAATAATAGTAATATTATATGACCTAAAAGAACTAAAATATAAAAATTACCAAACGAATATATATAATAGAAAGATCGAAAAGAAAAACTAACAAAACAATATATGCAAATAAAAAGTATAACGAGCAACCTATATTACTCTATAAAATGAAAAACTAAGATTACACGATATTAAACTATGATTGCCTAATAAAAATGAGTCGCCTTATGGTAACGCTAATTTTTATTAGGAGTCTTTAGCTTGACTCCAAAACACTTTTAAAATTCAAAATCCAAACCACAGCATGTCTTGAGCTTCTTATCAAGTCACTTAAATCCTTGGTTAAAATTTGAAAATAAATAATGCATAGCTTAATTTGATTCTTTAAAATTTTTCTTATTTTCAAGAATCAGAAAACCCTTCAGGTTCCGTCGTTCATAAATTAGTTTACAGAGCCGGACATTTAGGATTTTGTTTCCAGAACTATTTTCAGAACTCGATTTTTCAGAAATCGTTTTTCAGATTATTCCAAAGTATATTTCCTACAACCTAGTACTCCAGGTATGTTTAGCGTAACTAAGTGGAGCTGAAGCCTTTATTTAGAGCTAGAAGCTGGAACTTTAATTTGTATAAAGGTGTATGAAAAATTAGCGATAGTTAGAGCTTAAAAATATAAATTGACATAAAAGGACATAAGAGTAAAAATTCTAATGAAGAAACAAAATTAATCGAAGGGTATCTATGTAATTTGATTTATCAAAATCTCCTACAACTTTTAAAAAGTTCATGAAGTAGCTTTCGTTTTAAAGCTTTTAACAATTTATATTTTTAAAAACTAAAACGATTTTTTTTCTAAGTGTAGTTTTTTGGTAAAAAAAAGGAGAATGCTAAGAGCTGTGATTAAGAATAACAAAGGTAATTTTAATTTTTAAAAATGACAATTATAACTTGTGTCATCATAATTAACTTTCTATAATTTGTATAGTTACCTTTTAATTAGTTTTCAACTTTCCATACATGAAACAATGTTACCATTTTAAAAACTAACAATAACATTTATTTTATTCTTAAGGGCTGTGGTTAGCATTTTTTTTAAAAAAAAGCTCCAACTCTAAGCTTCGAAAAGCTGTGTGTCAAACACACCCTTCTAATCTAATTAATACTTTAAGAAAGTATTCCACAAATGATCTAAAATTCTCACACTATTCACACTAATTCTCTAAAAAGACAAAGGCTTTGAATCACATGTAATGTGTTGCTATTGCTTGGGCTCTCTAACAAAGTGGGCTTCTTTACCCTAATAATATATAAGCAACAACCAGCCTTGCCTTAGCCCATACATATTAAAGCTAATCTAGGAGCAGACTGGCCTAATTGAAGGTTGCATTTCATAGCAGTCTAGCAGAGTGGAGTTAAGCAGAGTGGAATCCTGCTTCTGGTCTCCCTCTTCTTGACCAGCGTACTTCATCTTATTTTATTTTTTGCTTCCTCTTTCACAAAACCAAAAGTTATCAATATCAATATCTTGCTATAAACCGTTTTACTATTACAGGATCAGGATCGTAAGATCGGGAAAGATCATAATATCTTACTACGATTTTCTTGCTAGCTATTTTATGTGTAGTAATATATTATGTTACATTAACAAACTAGATTACTCGTATACATTTATTTAACTAACTATAGTCAAGTATAATCAAATCAAATAGAGGATCTTAAGATCGTATGGTTAGGAAAGATATCTTACGTAAAATCCTAAGTCTGTAAAGATCTTACCAAAGATCGAATCATTTTAATTAATGGAATCATAAGATCGTAAAATTTTAATATTAAAATCAGAATCTAGAACAAAACTATAATGAAAAAGATATATAATTCAAGAAAAATATGATTAATGCAGTTTAATCTAGCAGAAAGTAATGGGATCACTAATTTACTTAACATATTAACTGACTAGGAAAAGTGGAAAACACAAGATTTATTGGTATGAGTTAGTGAGTGTAGAATGCAAAATTAGTAAATTATAACCATCCAATTTTAAATGTGAACAATTATTTAAAAAAGAGTTAAAAATGGAGCACGATAATTTAAAAAAAGGAGTATTTGTTAATTCAAGACTTGAAAATTTATGTATAAACTTTAACTTTGATGGTTCAATTAACACTTTTGAAACATCAACTGACAATAATACATATTTGGAAGAGTCAAGTAACTCATATATACTGGTCGCTTTAGGGTGTGGACTGTGGAGAATGCTTATCTCTCTATCCCTTCATCCCATTTTTTATATCAGCCCCATATCACATTTTCTCTTCCTTTCTCATTTTTCTATCCATATGAAACCAAAGTAGTGGTCATCCTTCGATCACACCACACCACCCCACTAACCATTTTCTATTTAAAAAAAATAAAGCACTTTCACAAACACCTCCATCTTTAGTTCAGATGACTTAGCAGCCGATGTGTGAATGTGGTTTCTCGACGAGGTGGGGGTCACTCTAGCTACCGTGATGTGTTGGGTATACACTCCGTATTCCCTTAGAGTGTTAGGAGTGGTATGAGTGGATGGCAATGGTGGAGAGGGGTGTCACTCCATACATGGGTGTGGTGGTGAAGGCAACACATGAGGTAAGATGTGGTGATGTCTAGTGACCGCTTCTCTCTTCTCTTAATGCTTTTATATAATATTTGATTAGTTAATTGGTATTATCTGGGTCCTAGAATTTAGTATGATTATAGTAATCAATACATAACTAAGTGATAGATTAAGTAATGATAGCAAAAGCTGATTTGATGGTATGATTGGTATGATAAGATGCCACGATGGCTAATAATCTTATATAAATCTTCAACAATTTCCAACCAATAAAAGGCTATAAACCCAAAATGTAAAAAGCTGCAAAAATCCCCGTAGATAGTTCAAAAGCCACCCTTGTCGAATATATCATGAGTATGTAATTATCTCCTAAATCTATATCCAAGATTCTTTTCATTATATTATTTATCTTTGTTGTATACATGTATTACCTATCAATAAAATAATAGAAGTATCTTGTTTTCATAATATTACAATAAATAGTGATGTGTTTTTGGATGATATGTAGATCATATATATACTAGGTACATCTTGCCTTGCCCTGTTTTAATTTATATTATCATGTTGTTGTAGTCCAGGTTAGTATGTGTTAGCTTGCATTGTTAGTTCATAGTTTAACAAAAGAGAGTATTACATGCGATAACTGCTTTATATTTACACATCAACTTATTTCGAATGTCGAGCAAAAGTATATCCCTTGCAATATATATACAATATTTACATATGTTACACTCGAAAGATAGTGCAAAAAGTGGGTTTTCTGGTACAAAACCAAGTCAAAAGTCACAAGGCAACCGATCATAACCTTACATGTTTAAGTGGTAAAACCTTTAGCCTTCTTGGTCGGGCCTTCGCGTGTATGACATGAGGTGGCTGTTTTTTGGCTGATGTTGATGACGTAGACCGACCTTTGTTTGCGTCTTTGGGTTGGTCGACAGTAGTTGCTGGAGATGAGTCATTTGATTTATACGCCGTTACCACATTTATCTTCCTTTCGGTTTGTCCACAAAAAGTTACCTTGTGTCAACGTCTAAAGGTGACAATGGTATGTTGTTGGATTGATGTGGTGATGGTATTATGAACATCAATGCCCTGTTATGGAGATAACTCATTGTCACAAAGGGCATTCATTGTAATATGCAAGTGTAAAATTGTGTATTTATGACATATGTGTGTGTTTGTGCAAGTAAATGAAGAGCATAAATTAGGTTTTGTATGATTGTACATGTTCTTCTGCTTATTGTATGTGTATAGCGCTGAATGGTACGAATGTTCCAACATCAGGGGTATACAATATGGCACAAATGGTTCCAGTACTGTCATCAATGACGTGGTTCCAGTACCATCGTCAATGACGATTGGGATGCAGGTACTGGGAAGTTCATAATGTTGTTGTAGTTAATATAGAGATAAATCAGCGAGGCTAATTTTTTAAAGTGGTTATAAGTTGAGAAGTACAGTTTCACTCACATTGTATAAACCTCGGATTCTAGTTTGCTAGACGGATATGTGATGATCCAAATTAAGTCTGCATCAAGCGGCTTTTGACGGTTGGTGCATGCTGAATACCCCAAGCTTCTATCATCCCTATCGAGGGTAATTTTGCCTTTAATCCAAGCTGTTTTGAGCTGTATGAAATCATATGTTTCAATATGTTGGTTGTATAAAATATATGTATGAATAGATATAACTTGTCATAGTAACTTATAATAACTTACACCCTTGAAAGACAAAGTAATTGCGGAAATATAGATAACGTCTTCATCTTTAGGATATGGAAGTAGTAAATTATGGTTCTTTTAAGCTTCTATGTGAATAAGTCGCTGGAGCTCCTCCCTATTTTTATTGTACCTTGAGTTGGAAAGATGTAGAAATAATAGTTATAAATCTCCACTTCCTCATACATGCAAATATTTTAAATTGCAAATAATTAAGTTATGTACCATTCACGCATCCGAAGTGCTTCAATTACAGGCTCATTATTCCTGAAGCTGCTCTTGTAGCGAAACACCTAAAGGAGATAATTTTTGTTTCACTATATTAACAGCTTGATGCCTAAACAAAAACATAATAAAAAAATCATATCTTTATCTAAACATTAAAAACTTATTATTGCTTTTACGGTTGCAATAATAACATGATCAATTAAAAAAATACAAATTTAACCGTTTAAAATGTGAATATGATTCCCATGATTTAACCTCTTATGTTTATTAATTTTTCTACGTGTCTTTTGTTTGCTGTGCTTATAATTGGGTTCCTAACAGATGCTATAAAATACGCAGATGGAATTTCTTTTGGCATTGCCTTCCGGATGGAATAGATGTTTTTACTTTTAGTAGATTACATTTTTATTGACTTTGAATTTTATCTGTCGGTTTCTTATCGCTTTCTTGGTATATATTGCAGAACTATGACAAATGAGATAATTTCGTGTGTCATGGGGAAGACAGATACAAAGGAAGGCCATAAGAGTTTCTCTACTCGCCATGCTTCATGTAAGAGATGTTAATTGTCAGGATCGAATTTACAAACAAACACACACAAACAATCCAAGAATAAACAAAGAAGTTTGTGGAATAACACTTTGAGTAACAAAGAATTTTGTATTGATCACTCGATTCAAATGATTACAAAGAAATAACCATCAAAGCCCCAATCTGTTGATTATGAATGATTCAACAGACGTACAATACTTCTCTATTGTAAGAATCGAGAACAATCTTGAGGCTAAAACTCTAATCACTCATATGTTTTTTATATCTACATACATACAAATATTTATAGAGAAAATGATTACAAAACAGAATCAACTATTTACGCTAACAGAATCATTTAATTACAGATATATAACAACACATCTTATCCATAATTATCATCCCTAAAATGAAGAAATTCATCCTTATCACAAATAGCAGCATTAATTCTATTTTTTTCAAGAACAACATCAACTTTCAACAAACTGTATTAAGTTTGTTGTAGCATCACTAACTTTGATCTAGCAGTATTAACTTTAACACTACCGATACTAACTTCATTCACCAACACTAACTCTTTCTTTGACAATACTAACTACAAACAAGCTGTATTAAGTTATTCAGACAACATTAACAAACATCAAACAACATCTTCAACCCAACAATCTTCCCCTAAAATTATGCTGGCAATCGATAAGTTTCTTATTCAATAAGTTTCTTCTTATTCAATCAGACTGTTTGTTAGAGATGCTACCAAAACCTTTTTGTCACTTTTTCTTCTCCATCTCATCAATAAAAATTTTCACCCTTGAAACAAGATATACATCCATAGGAGAATTCTTGAAAGGATTTAGCTTTACATTAATAATTGATTTCACTTTCTACAAACTGTGATTGTATTCTCTATCCACTAGAAAGAACTCATATCTTCCATGTGAAGTCAACACATAATGAACTCCACAATTCTCATACAACATCCATACAATCAAGGAAATACCACTCTGGTTGAACAAGTTCTGAACTTTCACCGGATAAAACATCATATGAAAATACTTCATTGCTATCTGTATCAATGAGTACAAATCATCATCATCCTCATCTAATTCTCCATACTTTCTCAACCCAATCTTGTACATCTTTTCAAGATCCTCTCTATCAATCTCCTTCAGCAGCTTTAAAAAATTTGAATATATTACCTCACTCTCATCTTCCTTAACCAATCTGTATACTTCCTCATCATCCTTCATTACCACATCCCAGTCTATCAGCATAGGAGGTTTGGTACTCAAAGGCAATACATCCATAACTTCTTCAAAAATAATGATTACATTGACAATAGTTGGACTTGTAGGCCTGACCTCTTCAGATTGCGATTTACTTTGTTTTTTCTCTTTCTCTTCCTCATCCTTCTCAATAGACTCATCCCTCTCTCCTTCTACCATTACAATTTCTTCTTTTAAAGCTTTGTGAAACAAATTATCTTTTTCTTCTTGCAATCTCTTTGACAATTCCTCCTCCATGTCAATCTGTTTTTGTTTCTTACTTTGCTTTGTAGGCTCAGCCACAACTTTACCTTTTCTTTTATCCCTTGAATCAAGTTCAATAACATCTGGTTCTGCACTTGATGTTTCTTTCCTTCCACTAATCACCACTCCCTTAGCCTTAAGAACCTTGGCCTGAAAACTGTTTGTCTTTCCTCAGCTACTCCTTTCTTAACTTGAACCTTTTTACCTTTATCATCAATCTTATCACCTAAAGTTGGTTTTACAGGTTCATCATCTTTTTGACTTGAATTCTCCTTCTTTTTGGTAGAATCCTCAAAAGAGCTAGAGGAGGAGTCTTTCTTGTTCTTTGTGTCCTACACCAAATTGGACACCTGAGCTTTTAACATAACAATCTCTTTTTGTTGATGAGTGATGATAGCATTCTGAGACAAAATTTCTTTCAAAATAGTTTTTATCATAAATTCAAAATAGTTTTTATCATAGCCGTCAATTCAGTATAGTCAACACTGCCCTCATCCCTATCATATTTGTTTACAATCTTTGGGAAAACTTTAGGAACAAAAGTAGAAGAGTGGGTAGGGACTCAAGCTGCTGGCTTAGTCCCTCACCAGATGATGTGTTCACTCCTACCATTGTTGAGAATAATGTAGTGATAGCACCCGGAAACTTTTTCCTACCCGTCTCATTTTAGCAAAAACCTTCTTTGTATGAGCGGGTGTCACATATTTTTGAATGGGCTATGACAAGCCGTGGATTTTAGCATCAAAAATAGTTTGAAGAAAATGTGGGTACATCAAAATTTTTGATGGATTGGTGATATTCCAGACCAAATGATTAAAAATCATTTGAGAGAAATTAAAACGTTGATTTGTAGCCAGACATACAAATGCTTGCCTACAGTTGGGCCAAATTCACTCCATGCATTTCGTTTCTTAGAAATGCATTGTTGTAAAGTGTACGCAAGAGACTTCCACTGAGGTGATAAGAGGGCTTTTTGAAAAGTCATTGTAGTGAGAGTGCCCTCATATCCCATAAGCCTGAATAGTTCAAGAATAAAGTCATTGGAAACAGTTTCAATACCTGAGGCATCATCTAATCTGAGATGCATGTGAATTGAATTTTTAGTTATGAACACAGGCTTGCCATCAACTGTTTCTTTAATACATTGAGAACCGTTGAATTACTCAGATGATGCAGTGACCCAAAAATCAGTCATATGATTAGTGTATATGGTTGGGTTCACCGTAAGTGCATGAAAGATGTGCGACTTGCACAAGATATCTTTGATTTCATGGAATCCAATTGATTCCTTGACCTTTTGAAGCATAGCTAGCATATTGTGCTGATGACAATACGCTAGACCAACATTAGATTGAGAGGAGGATGAAGAACTTGAAGCCATTCTAACCAATTTGGTGTTTCGAGAGAGAGATGTAATGAAATCTTAGACGTTAGGGTTTTGACGAACTCAAGAAGATGGTTATAATCATAAAGAAATCAAGAATTTTTGTGTAAGATATGTTTGCGTAACTCTGAAATCACTTCTCTATTTGGCTTTTATACTCTGAAATTGCTTCCAACGGCACCTGCATTAACTGCAATTCCAACGGCTCCAAACATTTTGTTGTACTAACGAAAAGAAGTAGTACTAAGTTTGGCAGTAGTACTAAATATTGAGAACAGTACTAACAAAATTGAGCAGTATTAATAAAACTAGCAGTATTAACAAGTCTAGCAGCATTAAGATGCAAGACAGTATTAACAAAGCTACCGGTATTAATAATGCTAACTAAGATAGTTATACTAGTAGTAAAAAGTATATGAGTAGCATAAGTGGCAGTATTAACATGAAACACAAACAAAACATTAGTAGCACCAATAACTATGCAACATTAAGATTATTTAACATGGAAAGCATCATGAAAATTGATTATGCTAGTACCAATCATACTCTTACCTGTAATTATTTCTCCTTTAACAACAAAGCTACTAAAAACTCAAATCTGGACTTTAGAAGACATGAAATGTCTCCTGTTATGTGCCTAGATCAGTCCTTGACTTGACCTGACCTGACCTGACCTGCTATACACATGAAATCAAATGATCAATCTCTTTTGGGAACCCAAGCCAAAGTGGTCTTGGGTTGTCCTTGAGCATCAAAATAACTTATTTCTTTTAAAACTTGAGATTTTCTAAGATCATCACAATTTATAATATCATGACTTGTGTATTTTGAAACATTTCTAGTATTAATAGTATTGGGTGATTGCTAACATTTGTTTCGGTACCAATAGATCCATCAGTATTAACAATGCAATTAGTACTAAATGATGTTTTCATTTTTGGTTCTTTATGGATGCTTGTAGAAGAACTAGCTTTGATATTTTGAACTAGTTTTTATTTACTTTTACCCATACTTTCTTTTCAGGCTTGATTGGTTTTCGAAAAACTTTTGATTTTTCTTTGAACACAGGTTGCTTATCCCTGGCAGTATTAACAAACCTTTGTGCTGCTGGTTTGTTATACCGAGTGTTTTGCATGTTTCTTGAAAACACCTTTGATCTTTCATATCTAAATTGATTTCTTTTGTCGAGTGGATTAAAGAAACATGTTTTTGCAAGGTGATTTGTATTTCCACAGATAAAGCATGGTTTTGGTTTAAAAGCTTTGAAATTGATACCATAGTTTTGTGTCATTTGTTGAGTCCAATTCCTTTGATTTCCTCTCATAAAGAGTTGTGATTTTTGCAATAAGAACAATGAGTATTTTTAACAGTTGACTCAATTGTCTTCCCCTTTTATTTGACTTTCTCAGATTTAATATAAGAAGTTCCTCCAAATTCATTATTGATTATATGATTTTCTTGAGGAATATTTTCATACTTAACTACATTCCCCATCTCTTTTTTAGACTTATCCACTTCACATACTTGTATTTCATCTTCTTCATCCTTCCTACAAGTGGATGAACTAGGGTCAATCTTAGTAGCCTCTAAGGGAATTTCCTCATTTATGTACTTAGCAACTATATCCTTTGTGGGTGGAATATAGTTCTGATTGTAAATAGGTGCAACACTCTTGTAACCTATCCTAATTTGAATTTATCATGAATTTGATACTTAATCAAGTTCTCAACTATTATGGAAGCATATTTTAATTTTTCTACATCAAGCTTAATTTTATCAGATTCTTTCTTAGCTTCCTCAAGTTGCTTCATAGTCCTTTCTAATTTTAAGTTTAACTCTTCTTTCTCCCATTTTGATTAAGTAAGATCATCATGATATTGTTTTTCATTCTTAATATATGCTTTTACTTGCTCCTCAAAACTTCCTATGATCAAGCCAGTCTCTTTCCTTCTTTCTTCCCATTTGGTTAAAGGGTCACACATGACTTTACTATGATCTCTATATTTCTTAATAGTATGAATGCATTTTTTAAACGAGGTCTAGCTTTTACCTCTCAGTAGAATTTGATGTGATGTCTGCCATCGGTGCTTGATTTTGTGTGCCATATTCTGCATGATCACTCCAATCAAGTCCGAGGTCATCTTGAGATACCAATGCTGTTTCTTTAGAGCTTTCTTGCCTTCTTTCACTTTTATACTCCCTTGTAAAGTGTCCTATCTTGTGGCATTTGTAACATCCAACCTTGCTCTTATCAAATCTAGCATTATCCTCCTTTTTAAAAGCAAAGTTCCTTCTACCAGTCTTTTGAATGAACCTTTTAGCCCTCATGGTAAGCATAGTGTTTTGCCACTTGATGTCCATTTCTTCCAAATCATCTGGTTGAATCTGATCCAGATCATCATTAGTCCGTGTAGAGTGCACATGACTAGCTAGAAAGGATTCTAAGACAGTATCACTTGTGTTTTCAGACTTGATTTGTTGATTTGACACTCCACCATCCTTTGAATTATTTGATCCCTCACATCCACTTCAAACAGAAGACAGAAAGGCAGCATTTTGAGAAGAATTTGAAGTCTTTCTCTTTGCTTTAACTTCACCCTCAAAAACTCTTTGATCATTGTATAGATCATTAAGCTCTTTATCTTTCAACTCATCACTTTGCCTAAAAGACACAATGTACATAGTCCATTCTTTTCCCAAATATCTGAGAAACTTCCTGTTCACATCATCTTGAGTTGCTAATTCTACAATAAGCTTGTTAAACCTATCAAAAGTTTTTGTCATTGATTCTTCCTTTCTAGCTTTAAAGTTTTTATATTGTTGCTTCAGGTAAGATCTCTGATTTCTTTTGGTGCTTTTGGTTGCTGCAAATCTTTTCTCTAATGCTTCCCATAGTTCCTTTGCATCATTACACCTTATAGACTAATGTTGATAGTCATTTGGAATACCCAAGAGAAGGGTAATCAAGGCTTTCATCTCACTCTGTCTTTCTTTTCTTTCCCTATAGTTGGTTAGAGGAGGCTTTTTCTTTATATTTCCATCTTCATTAAACTCAATTGCTCCCTTATAGCCATTTTCAATTACATCCCACATAGTATAATAAGTGAGTAGGATGTATTGCTTAATGCGAAGTTTCCACATGTCAAAATCATTTGATTTCAAACATTAGAACTTTGGAAACCATCACCCCCTTATTCATATCTACCATGATTTATGAAAAACAGTGATTTAAATCAAGAAATATTGAAATCCTTGTTGATCTTGGATCAAGAGCTTATTATTAGCTCTGATACCACTTGTCAGGATCGGATTTAGAAACAAACACACATGAACAATCCAAGAATAAATAAAGAAGTTTGAGGAATAACACTTTGAGTAACAAGAAATTTTGTATTGATCACTCGATTCAAATGATTACAAATAAATAACCATGAAAGCCTCAATCTGTTGATTAATTAAATGATTCTGTTAACGTAAATAGTTGAGTCAACAGACGTACAATACTTATTTATGGTAAGGATCAAGAATAATCATGAGGCTAAAACTCTAATCACTCATATGTTTTTGATATCTACATACGTACAAATATTTATAGAGAAAATGATTACAAAACAGAATCAACTATTTACGCTAACATAATCATTTAATTATGTATAGATAACAATACATGAAGGAATTCATCCTTATCATAAATAGTAGTATTAATTCTGTTTTCTTCAAGAACAACATCATTTTTCTACAAACATTATTAAGTTTATTGTAGCAGCACTAACTTTGATTTAGCAGTATTAACTTTAACACTACGAGTACTAACTTCATTCACCAGCACTAACTCTTTCTCTAGCAATACTAACTACGAACAAGCAGTATTAAGTTATTCAGGCAGCATTAACAAACATCAAACAACATCTTCAACCGAACATTAATGCTATTAGTCAATATATTTATTTAGTAAATATTTCTTGATAGAGTAATAGAGGTATTAGTTGAGAATTGATAAAGCAAAAGAAGCTAATGGGGAAGGGAAGCGGAGGAACAAAACTGTCATTTTAAGCATTATTTTATCATAATTTAACATATGAAGGTCATATACCCCAAATTAAAGGTCTGAAAAATTAAATCTCAAAGAAGTGTTTAAAACTAACTCCTAATACAATTATACTCTTCTGATTAATATCAAATTCGATTCCAATTCGTATACTCATTTTACCGTATTCATCCAAAACTGATGACTTTGTTCTAAATAAAGTATAAAGGAAAATCCAAGATTCATGCAAGTTGACAATATTATTTTATGTCAAATATTATATTCTTGAATATACTACAATTTTTTGGATTAACATTTTTACATGTTTAGGGCCTGAGCACCAACTTTAAAAGCACATTGGTTGAAGTAATTGATGCAAGCTAAACCTTGCGGGTTTTGTTATTTTGTAGGTATGAGTCCTAGGGATTCGATAATGTCCCACGTTTCAAAGGGTATACTTGCAAAAACAAGGTCTAATAAGAGGAAATCATCTCTTCCATTACCATACTCATCCACAACCAAAGAACAACACAAGGTACAACCTCATGATGCGTACATACCCATATTAAATGATACTTTTAAGTTTTTTAGATTTCAATGTTGCTTAAAGATCCCGCTTTACTCTTTGTAGTCATACCGAATAAATATTTATCTTGTTCTTGGTTATGAATTTCTCATTCATGCAAAGTGAAATACATTAAGTAAATGTGGGGAGTTATGTAGGCTGTTTTACTTACAATTGAATTTAGTGACTTTTTTCCTCATGGCAAATATCATGGGTGCTGTATTAATGATGGTGGAAAGTGTATGGCCTTCGTTGGAATCAAATTCATTCCATACAGTCAACAACAATAGCCTTTCCTTTAGAAAAGATATCAAATAAGTTAGACATATTATACAACTAATACGGAGAAGTAATAAAATTATCATACTCTTCGTCGACAATGACAAGATCTCTTCTTGTTGTTATCTCTCCTTGTTCTTTGCTTTCAAAGCATTGTAACACATACAAGCAAGTGTAAGCACATAAGTAGCTTGCTTACAAAAGTGAAAAATTAATAGATAATGATAGTAATAACATTACTTCGTAAATTGTCAGTATCAGCATATTTGTGTAAGTCGTCAAAGTTTGTAAAATCAAATTCGCAAGGTAGTGTTATAGGCACGGGTCCACTGGTTCCTCAATAAGAGCTATGTTTCTTAGTGTCCATGAGTAAGGATATGAGCTAATGACATACTTTGCATCCATTTTGGTAACCACTGCGTTGGAGATGTAGTATCTTTTGTATGGTACAATGCATTAGCAAAGTGACGCAAGTGGCTAGAGTATATAACTGCCGTTACCTTATTCCCTTGTTTTAAAGGCATAAAATATGTAAATGAATCACATGCGCACACACAAACATATATAAATAAAAGTTGACTACTTCAAACTAAAAGGAGAATTACAATTAGTACGTGCGTATCTGTTAACATTATCCTTTTAAAGTCACTTCCAGATCGGCTCTGTTGTACGTAGCCATTTTCAACAACTTGAATGAGCACGATCCATCGTCTGAATGGTTGAGGCTTTATGTCTAGCACATTTGACAAAGGTCTGTTCATTTCACCTTCGTTTGATAGTTTGCATGTCAATGGATGTTTTAGGTAATTAAAGAATAATGAAAGAAGGCAAAGTAAAATAATTATGTTGCATATATACTAATGAATAGATTTTGAAGTTTGAAATTTTTTATCCTAGATGATGTTTTTAGTTTCTATAATATTGGTATCAAAAAGTGGGAGCCTAATAAGCACTTATGCATGTCTCGTTGTTCTTGCTTGTCAAAATGCAACAACATATAGTAGTAAATATTCTTATGCATTTATTTTTTTGAAATTGATTTTTTTTAAGTTTATAAGAACCAAGAAATTGGAACTAATTTGATGTTTGGTTCTACCTAAAATCCATATGAGTTGAACCATTGTTGGCAATAGCGGTAAATAGTGACGTTATCGCTAATAACGTGGAGCGCTCGCTATCATACAGATAGTAGTAAATAGCAGCATGTTGGGGTTTTCTTTTCTTTTTTGTGAAGTGAAAAGTCTGTTCATCATGGCCCTTACCTAGTTCTTAAATTACTTCTTTCTTTAAAATGTAGATACAAGCTTGAATCTTTTTGCTTGATTTTTCGTAAATTTGATTGTACTTTTTGTTATGAACTTGTCTTTATGTTTTTGTTCTTGGATTCTTATATGATTCAATTATCATCTCTATGTTCCTTAATATAGTTTGACTTTTGGGTCAAAGTAACTATGTTAACACATAATTTCAAAGACATCATATTCTTTTGGAAATTAAAAAAATTATGAAAGATATTAATATACATTGCAACTAATTATATCTTCAAATTTCAATGTTAACCATCTATGTATATCTGATTTTAAAAGTAACAAGGTTGATCAGACAACAAACAAAAAAATTAACTAAAACTCCATCTTTTACATGGTATTGAAGAAATAAATAAGGTAGACCTCCTATTATATAAGCCATTGACATCACAAACCTAAATTTTCTAATTAAATTCCCTAAATTTATCCTGCCTCATAACCCAAAAAAAAAAAACAGAATAATTATGGGTTAGTAGTGACTAAATTAGCCTTGATCAAGGCAATAACAGGAGTTGCCGAGATGACAACTTTGCTTTTTGGATCTTTGTTGTTATTCCTATCGGCACAAGTTTAAAAGCCAAGCAGATCGTCACTTGTGGTATCAAGGTTGATACCCAAACGCATGACAACAAGCGAAGATTGTCAAGAACAAGGGATTGTGAATGAATTTGAAAGCACTAATGTTGCATTCAGAATATTATGTAAATGCAGATTTCCTAGTGAAATAGGAAATGTGCAGATCGATCAAAATAGATTGGAAAGGTTGGAAGCACACATTGAAAGCTTGGAGAGCGAGTTAGAGTGAAAGCCTAGTTTAAACCAGAGTTTCTCTCATCTCCCAATAAAAATGAAGCCATCTCTTTATTAATTTAGTTGCTCATTAGTTCTATATAGGCACCAAAAATTGTAGATATGCTTATGCTTTCAAGTATTATAGGTTTTTAGCCTATTTTCTAGATAGCTTCATTGACAATTGGTAGTGGAATACTACACAAATTAAATAACTAAAACAAGCACAAGGCTTGTCTTGTTGATTTTGGTTGTTAGTAATATTAAGTTGTGATAGGTAACTTTTATATGAACATTCCATTACTACAATATGCTAGCATGTTGTTTGTAGGCATGGACATATTTCTTAACCACGTTTTTATTTCCAATTATTATATTTCATTGTTCCGTTTTCCTTTTTTAAGGGTAGACTTGATCAACTCAGGAGTCTGTGATTTTAATGGCTACTATTTTCCTTTCGCAATTCTAATGCTCTTACTTGGTCTACCTTTACCTTTATATATAAACAATGAAGGAAAAATTTACACGGTGGATTTATATTCTAATGACTACAACCTTAACAATACAATCTTGAAATTAAAATGAAATATTTATCATAAAAACAAAACTAAAGTAACAATCAATAAGAACTAAACAAGGAAATCAGCAAAACCGAAGTTGTAACGATGAAGGAAGGTCAAGAATGTGTTTTTCAGTAGTAAATAATTGATCAATGTTAAAATCTAATAACTAAATTTCTTTTTGGCATTTTATCGAACATATTATATTCACTCTCTAAACACAACAAAACTACCCACATCTATTACCCTGCGTTGGTGGAAACACGAGGTGAGATGGAGAGAATCGTCATAACACATTGATATACATAATAGAGAAATACTAAATGAGAAGAAATCAAATGACATGTTATGACGCTCCCCGACACAAATGGTGTCTTGTGCCGTGGTTAATCATTTCCACGACTATGAATAGACCAATTAGTTCAACAAGTATCATTCTCACAACCAGGGATGAGTAAGAGGCAACAAGCCCAAAGTAATTAAGAAATATAATTGTACCAAAAAGGAAATAATCTAAAGTTACATAATAATATTATTGTTAGTCTCTTATTTGTTTACATTCCATCACTGAAGATGTCTTTCGAAAGCATCTGAAGATTCTTTGTTCCCACTTCGTAAAGCTCCTGAAGTCTTCCTACTGAAAGAAGGGTCCTCTCGTCTATCTAGTAGGAAGAAGGGTCCTCTCGTCTATCTGAAGAAAAGCTCCGCTTAACTGAAGTTGGACATCTCACTGAAGTATGTCTTTAGTAAAGGACCGGTCCCCTCAACTGAATGTACACGTCATTGCTGTCGCTCTCAAAATTAGAATGTGCGAAGTCTGCGTTCCTAAATTTGCTCAACTGGGAGTTTAGATTTCCGTTTCCTAATTTTATGTAGAGCGCTACACGTGTAATATATTTAGATGGTCGGGATTCATTTATGTACCATATAAATACTTTTCTCATTTGTTAGAGCATTAGTTCACTATTCTATTTCAGTAAGTTCTCGAATTTTAAAGTTTGTACTCCGTGCTCAAGTTTGTTCTTGAGTACCTTTTGAAGTTTGGTTATTAATATAATCTTACTTTGAAAATTCCGTGTGTTCGATCTTCTATATTATTTCCGCACTTAGATAATTTTATTTTATCTTTGTTAGTATTACATCTTATTGTTCTTCGGGAAAAACAATTATCATGCAAACAAATCCAAGGTCTTGCTAAGGCCAGACTAGAAGACTCTAGACTCCTTTAGCGCTCATTGTCGTTACCTGAAAATGAACACTCGAAAAGGTCAACATAATGTTTGTGAGCTCGTAGGTTTAAATGTAAAACATAGTTTCCGTGTATAGTATTTAAGTAGGACCATTAGGCATGTATAAACATTTCGGGTAAAATAGGAATATATAGGTATCCAAACCATAAGGTTCAGTAGGCATTTGCACCTAGATTTTCAATCTATCGCCTACCAGCAGGAGCTAAACAATTGGCAAAATAGTAATATAGGCATCAATAGTCATAACCCACAGCAGGTTCGCAAACGTGCACACATCACATAATTGGTCCAAAAACAATCATACAAATAAGCAATCATCACGGCATAAAAAGAACTAGGATATTGTATTGAGTGTCATTATCCCCCAAGAAAACATATAAGAAAAGGGGTCACGAGTACTCACTAGACACTTAGGTGAATCAAGAGTTCTAAAAGCTGAACAAGTAAGCTACAATCAAGTTAATGCACATAAGTTACATGTGGATGAGGTGTAAAACCTTTCCATTGTAAGTCAAAGTTGATGGAATGGGATATGACCGTGTCTAGCTCAAATAGGTGTTTTCTTATGTAACATAGGCTTGAAACACTTTAGGGATTGAATATATACTTTAGCCTTGTGTATTATCATTTTATTAAACTTTTATAGACTTAAATTATTTTTGGAACTTTTGGGTTACTTTGTGTATTTTTCCAATACCTTAAACAAACGAATTAAGTCCTCAAAATTTTATGATAGATACTCCTTGTCTTAAGTATTTCCACTAATTTTAAATTTTGTTTTACTATTGTTAATAAATTACCTATAATAGACTAGGCAGAAACTGTTTCCGTTTGTGCAAAATAAAGTCTTATATTCGAATAAATAGCTATTCATTAAAAAAAATCTAATGTTTTCATAGAAACTCATAAACCACTTAAAATTACTCATATCAATTTTTTCATCAAATTCGAAATTTTGGAGGAGTTATGATGCTCTAAACTCCGCTGTAGAAAACCCTAAAATTTCCAGAATTACGCACCTAAATGTTTTTAACCATTTGACCGGCCAAAAACTTAATATTTCGATGTGAAACCACTTGTTTAAACGAAACTAGACTCTCTGAAATTAATTTTAGAACCAAAATTCGAATTTTAAATCCTAGAATTGGCCGAGTTATGAACTCCTAAAGTTCATCAACAATTTTGCCCGGAAAATCAGAATCCTCTAGTTTATCTTTTAGCCCATTTAATCAATCTAATAGTTAAATACACAACTGAAACCCATCAAGATCATTCCTTTATGTGCTATTTGAATGTTTTTGATCCATATTATGATCCATCAACTAGGGTTACATTAGAGAAAGAAGAAAGGTAGATTAAAGATACGTAAACCGAATACTTACCTAGAATCCTTTGATTTGGAGACCGATTTTGGCTTGGTTTCTTGGAGTATTAAAGAACACAATCAAGGATTGTAATATTTGATGAAAATTTTTACTATGGGGAGGAATTAGGAGAAGAAAAAAAGTGAGTTGGGTGGGAAGCTAGGGTTTCTTAGACTTTTATTGTAATTTGAATAGATAAGTAGGTGATTTGTTTCAAGTTTTGGAAGATTTACTCAATCCCCCCCTTCTTGGCTGAATTTATATATATATATATATATATATATATATGTAATATCAATATTTATTTTATTTTATTTTTTATTATTAACTTCTTGTTTCATGTGTACATTTTAGTTGATGTAATTAACCACTAATGTGTTATATCAATTTGTTAGGTTGTTGAATGATTTTTTTATATACGTTCAAATGGATTTATAGTATTGACTACTATTTTTTGTATATTATTAGCATGAATTATTTATTTTAGGGCTTAAATTATCAAAAGGCATTTGTAACATAAATTCACACACTAGGAATTAGTTCAATGTTCCCAAAGTGTGAAGATTTAGGATTTTCCCTCTATTGCTAGCACAACTATCATATTTGAGGAATTTAACATACCTAGAACCTTGAATTTAACACTTACTAGGTTTTAGGAATCACTCGAGCACATAAGTTTAAGTTAAATGACTAGCAGCGGGTTACAATTCAAACCAACCAACCTGACTTGGTGACGAATGTCAAAGTATTCCCCGGTTAGATGAATTTCGTCCCAAAATTCAGCTAGTACTACTATTAGAGTTTTGCTTGCCAAATAGGTGTGGGTATTTGGTCTTCATATGGTCTTCCCGCTCCCAAGTAACTTTCAGCCCTCGTTTGAGTTCCAACGAACCTTGGCAATCGGGATTTTACCGCGCTTTAATTTCTTTACTCCATGATCCATGATTTCAACAGGTTCCTCCACAAAACACAGGTTATTGTCTATCTTGATTTCGTCCGGTGGCACATGCAAACTCGCATCCACTAAACATTTCTTTAAGTCTGACGCATGAAATGTATCGTGTATGACACTTAATTCTTGTGGTAGTTTTATTCGATAGGCTACAGGTCCGATCCGCTCAACGATCTCATAGGGTCCCACATATCTTGGTGCTAGTTTGCCCTTCTTGCTGAACCGTACTATACCTTTCCAAGGCGATACTTTGAGTAACACTCGATCGTTGACGCTAAATTCTACAGGCTTTCACTGATTATTGGCATAACTCTTTTGGCGATCTCTTGTTGCCTTTAGCCTTTCCTTAACTTGGAAAATCTTATCGGTGGTCTCTTGTACAATCTCCAGTCGAATCAGTTGGCTTTCCCCAACTTTGGACCAAACGATGGGTGATTGACATTTCCGCCCGTAAAGTACCTCAAACGGGGCACACTTAATACATGTATGGTAACTGTTGTTATAGGAAAACTTAACTAAAGGAAGATAAGTATCCCAACTCCCTCCAAAATTGATAACACACACCCAAAGCATGTCCTCCAATGTCTGAATAGTACGCTCACTCTGACCGTCAGTTTGAGGATGGTAAGTCGTACTCATATCCAATCTTGTCCCTAAGGCCTTCTGCAGTGTTTGCCAAAATCATGATGTAAATCAACTATCCTGATCATATATAATAGACATAGGCACCCCGTGTCTTGCCACCACCTCACTGATGTAAATTCTTGCTAACTTGTTCATATTATAGTCTTCATGGATTGCTAGAAAATGGGCTTACTTAGTCATCTTATCCACAATGACCCAGATTGAATCGTGCCCACCACTAGTCCTGGGTAGTTTTGTAATAAAGTCCATAGTTATATTTTCCCATTTCCACTCGGGGATCTCCGGCTGCTGCAACAATCCCGAGAGTTTTTGGTGTTCGGCCTTTACTTTTGAAGAGGTAAGACACTTGCTAATGTAAATGGCTATGTCCCTTTTCATTCCCGACCACTAATACATATCTCTCAGATCATGGTACTTCTTATCCGCTCCTGGGTGGAAAGAGTACCTCGTTGTGTGTGCTTCATCAATGATTAGTATCCTCACATCTCCCATCAGTGGCACCCAGATTTGTTCCACAAGATACAATCCACCATCTTCCATCTTCTCCAATTGTTTGTCTAACCCCCGCAACATTTCTTTTGGAGTATTTAGGTCTTTGGTTGCTTCTTTCTGAGCTTTAAGTATCTTCTCCTTGATACCCGAATGAATTATCATGCTCATAGCCCATGCTTGTCTTGGCTTGACCCTCTCCTTTCTACGTAAAGCATCAGCTACCACATTTTCCTTACCCAGGTAGTAGCGAATCTCACAATCATAATCGCCAAAAATTTCAATGCAATGCCTTTGCTACATGTTTAACTCCTTCTGGTCAAAGATATGTTGTAAGCTCTTATGATCGATGTAAATAACACGTTTTGTCCCATATAAGTAACGCCTCAAACTTTTGAGTGCAAACACTACAGTACCCAGCTCTAAATCGTGTGTGGTATAATTTTTCTCATGAACCTTTAGTTTTTAGGATGCGTATGCAATTACCTTGCCCCTCTACATCAACACGCACCCAAACCCCCGTTTTGACGCGTCGCGGTACACTACAAAGTCGTCCGGACCATCCAGAAGAGTCCGATTTGGGGTGTTACATAACCTACCCTTCAGTGTCTGAAAGGCTTCCTCTTGTTCTTTGTTCTAATCAAATTTCTTGTCCTTTTGAGTTAGTAGGGTGAGTGGTTTGGTGATCTTTGAAAAATTCTCGATGAACCTTCGGTAGTAAACTGCCAATCCTATGAACCAGCGGATCTCTGATGGTGTCTTAGGGGTGATCCACTTCTTTATAGACTTAATTTTACTGGGGTCCACATGAATGCCTCTGCCATTAATGACATGATCGAGAAAATGTACTTCCTGCACCCAAAATTCGCATTACGAAAATTTGACGAATAACCTCTCCTTCCTAAGTAGTTCCAAAATTAGCTTAAGTGTATCTCATGTTCCTCCTTATACTTGGAATAGATCAAAATATCATCAATAAAGACAATAACAAATTGGTCCAAAAATGGCTTACATATGCGGTTCAATAAGTCCATGATAACCTCAGGTGTGTTAGTTAACCCGAAAGGTATAACCGTGAACTCAAAGTGTCCATAACGAGTTCTAAACGCAGTCTTTGGAATGTCGGTATCGCGTAGCCTCAATTGGTGGTAGCTATAATGAAGGTCTATCTTGGAGAAATAACACGAGCCTTGTAATTGGTCGAATAAGTCATCAATCCTAGGGAGAGGATACTGGTTCTTGATAGTCAGTTTATTCAGCTCATGGTAGTTGATACACATTCGAAATGAACTGTCTTTCTTTTTGAAGAATAAAATAGGTGCTCCTCAAGGCGAATGGCTAGATCGAATGAATCCTTTGTCTTGAAGTTTCTGGAGTTAGTTAGACAACTGCATTTCTGACGGTGCCAACTGGTATGGTGACCTTGCGACAGGGTTGCTCTCGGGATTAAGTCAATGCCAAGTTCTACCAGTCGAGAGGGGGTAATCCTTATATGTCTTCCGGAAATACCTCAGGAAAGTCCCATGCAATCGGGATATCTTCAAGTCTCCTCTCGTTCATTGTCGCACTCATGTTGTACCTCAAGTTTTCTTCGGACCGTTAACCATAGACCTCAAGTACATCTCCATTCGGCAAGGGTATAGGCATTATTTTATCATGGCAAACTATTTCAACCTTAAGATCCGATACCCAATCCATCCCCATAATCACATCAAAACTCGCATGCCCAAAAGGTAATTAGATCTATGGAGAAATTGTAAGCTTCTAACATTAACTTGCACCTACGAATGATTTTATTGACTTCTACCCTTTTCCCATTTGCTATCTCAATCATATAACTAGTTTCTTGACTACTACGCTTCACATTTAATAAATTTACGAATTCAATGGAAATGAAGCAGTAATCAACACCAGAATCCAACAATACGGTAGCATAGAGATCGTTTAGAGAGAAAGTACCCATCACAATGTTAAGGTCTTGGCGGGCTTCGTTGGCACTCATAACAAATGCTCACCCATGATCTTGGTTTCTGTTGTTACCCTGATTACGGTTCCCTTAGATGGCCAAAGTTTGGTTTGGACGCTTTTCTCCTTGTCCAGGAGATCTGTTTAGTCTTAGGCACGCGTTCCTGTAGTGGTCAGTATCACCACATTCACAATACGTCCCATGGTTTCCGTCTGTATTTACTACATTCACTAGTGCTACCATCCTTGACCCACTCCTATAGTCCTTAGCATAGTGTCCTAAGCGATTACATGTTGTGTAAGAGCGACACGGCAGATTCTGGTAATGGTTAAAGTTGCAATTGGTACACTTTGGCGCATGACCTGCATACTTCTTCTTGGTAGGATTAGCCGCCACATATCCGGTTGCTACCCTAGCCCTCTTGTTGTTATTCCGGGCATTTCCAACCTTGCTTGCTCCACTGACATCCCTTCTGTACTCGTTAACCTTGGTCAACTTCCTAGTTCTAATTGCATCATCGGTCAATGTTCTAGCTTTCAATATGGCACTCTAAATTGTAGGTTGTTCAGTTGCCGCAACCATTGATCGGATCTCAAGGGCCGGTCCGTGAATATACCTTTCAATTCATTTAGATTCACGGGTGACCAAATGTGGGACTAGTCTGGCTAGCTCATGGAACCAATCTGTGTATGCAGCATGGTTAGCACCCACCATGGCATGGTTCCAGAATTCGGACTCTAACTTCTGCATATCATTACTCGGGCAGAATTCGCATTCTAAGTCTGTATGATTTTGATCATGCATAATTATTTATAGTGTTCACTCAGCCCTTCCCTTTATCTATTAGTCACACTTATATAATAAGCAAGTAGATGTGCACATAGTCATTCAAGTGGTTTGCATGGTTATCGTATGGAAATGTTGAGTCAAGTGGTGCATATTGCATAGCATTAGCTATGAATCAACAAGAAATTTAGTAATCAAAGCATTTGTCTTTCATTCGTAAAGGACACAAAATTTTAAAATGAACATAATCCACTAATAGTTTCTAGAATACGTATAGATTAAAGTAAACATATCCTAATCATCGGTTGGATCCTTGGATGGGTCCTCCTCGGAATCCTCCTCAGTGTCGTCGTCTTCAACTCCTGGTCCTGCGCTTCGAGGTCGAGCCTTCTCGGCTTTTCTAAGGTCTTGAGTTGTTGTCCATGCATCTTTAGCCTCTCCTCTAGCTCCTGGATCCTACGGATTTGCTGCATCTGCTCCCTTTCTTGATGGCTCCACCTCTCCGACAGCAAGCCGATCTAGTTTCGAAGTTGATAGATCATGCGGTTCTCTCCATCACTTGCCTTTCTTATTCGTTCATATGGGTCTTCATACCTCACAGGGATAGGCTCTGGATGGCCGAAAGGGGTATAACGGGGATGACTCGTCGTTGTTTGTTCCGGCACATGGGGTTGTTCGTCCACTACCTAGAGCATGCCAACGGAATGTATCACCATCCTGAGATGAAGGATCTCTTTCTCCCTCTCTCTCTGATGGAGCAGGTGGTCTCTCTCAGAGAGTGCCCTCCTAAGTGCTATAATCTCAGCCACCTCAGCCTTGATACAGGTTTTAATTGTGTGTACCATCGTCTTTTGAAGAATAAAGAATAACCGGTGTTAGAATAGGGAATTGTCATCCGGAGTCTGTAGCTACTATCTAGGCCGAGGGTGTGACCCTATGAAATAACTCATGTAACATAGAGTGCACACATAGTTCCTATCATGCAACTACATGGGGTAATTAGGTTATATTATAGGTCAATCCACCTAATTCTCTATAACCAATGGCTCTGATACCAATCTGTCACACCCCGCCTTGGCGGAAACAGAAGGTGAGAAGGAGAGGATCTTCATAACACATTGATATTGATATACATAATAAAGAACAACTAAATGAGAAGAAATCAGACGACATATTACGTCTCTCCCCGACACATATGGTGACTTGTGCCGTCGTTAATCATTTCCATGATTGTGCATAGACCAATTAGTTCAACAAGTATCATTCCCACAACCCGGGATGAGTAAATGAGGCAACAAGCCCAAAGTAATCAAGAAATATAATTGTACCAATAAGGAAGTAATCCTAGGTTATATAATAGTATTATCATGCAAACAAATCTAAGGTCTTGCTATGGCCAGACTAGAAGACCCTAGACTCCTTTAGCGTTGTTATTGTTGTAACCTGAAAATGAACACTCGAAAAGGTCAACATAACGTTGGTGAGCTCGTAGGTTTAAAAGAAAAAATAGTTGTCGTGTATAGTATTTAAGTATGAACATTAGGCATGTATAAATGTTTCATGTAAAATAGGAATGTATAGATATCCGAACCATAAGGTTTAATAGGAATTTGTACGTAGATTCCCAACCTATCGCCTACCAGCAGCAGCTAAACAACAGGCACAATAGTAATATAGGCATCAATAGTCATAACCCACAACAGGTTCGCAAATGTGTACACATCACATAATTGGTCCAAAAACAAGCATACAAGTAAGCAATCATCACGGCATAAAAAGAACTAAGAAATTGTATTGAGTTTCATTTTCCCCCGAGAAAATATATAAGAAAATGGGCCACGATTACTCACCTAACACTTAGGTGAATCAAGAGCTCCAAAAGCTGGACAACTAATCTACAATCAAGTTAGTGCACATAAGTTACATGTGGATGAGGTGTAAAACCTCTCTATTGTAACTCAAAGTTGATGAAATGGGATATGACCATGTCTAGCACATCAAATATGTGTTCTTCTTATGTAACATAGACTTGAAACACTTTAGGGTTTGAATATATCCTTTAGCCTTGTGTGTTATCTTTTTATTAAACCTTTATAGTTTTGGATTTCTTTCAAAATTTTGGAGTTAATTTGTGTATTTTTCTAGAACCTTAAACAAACTAATTAAGTTCTCAAAATTTTATTATAGATCCTCCCTTGTATTAAGTATTTACAGTAATTCTTTCATATTTTTAAATTTTGCTTTACTATTTTTAATAAATTACCTATAATAGACTAGGCAGAAACAGTTTCCGTTTGTGCAACATAAAGTCTTATATTAGAATAAATAGCTATTCACTTAAAAAAAAAATCAAATGTTTTCACAGAAACTCAGAAACCACTTAAAATTTACCCATATCAATTTTTGTTATCAACTTAGAAATTTTGGAAGAGTTATGATGCTCTAAACTCTAATGTAGAAAACCCTAAAACTTCCAGAATTGCGCACTTAAATGTTTTTTACCATTTGACCATCCATAACTTTATATTTTGATGCGAAACCACTTGGAAACGAAACTAGACTCTCTGAAATTTTAGAACTAAAATTTTATTTTTAAATCTTAAAATTGGCCGAGTTATAGCTTCCTAAAGTTCATCAACAATTCTGCCCGGAAAATCAGAATCCTCTAGTTTATCTTTTAGCCCATTTAATCAATCTAATAGTTAAATACACAACTAAAACCCATCATGATCATTACTTTATGTGTTATTTGAATGTTTTTGATCCATATTATGATCCATCAACTAGGGTTACATTAGAGAAAGAAGAAAGGTAGATTAAAGA
>JAUEJL010066392.1:0-17376 GCA_032274825.1 Drosophyllum lusitanicum | reverse complement strand
GGGAGGATTTATAAGATCCCATGTTTAAAGCATTTGGTAGGATTTTAAGGAAATCCTATCATTTGAAATCCTTTGTCTTTTTTCCAAACAAATACAAGATTTCTCAGGATTTGAAATCTCAATCCCAGAAAATACTACGAAACAAACAGGGCCTTAGCTTTGTGCTAATTCCCATCTTTAACTCCATTTTTGCAGGTTTTGATAAGCGTAGCTGTTTAGCTGGGAGTTCGTGTGTTTGGGAAAAAGTTTGACCATCGCTCCGATATTATTTTGAGAAAATGATGAGCCAACTTTTATAAACTCTTGTAACACGAAACGATATACTGTATATTATGTAATGGTATGTATTTTTGTTTGTGGGTAACGTTGTATATTATTTTAATCAACACTTCCATCGTGTTTAAAAAAAAGGCTTGAGATTTGCGGTTTTACAATTTGAGGTTTTAAAATGTTAAATATTGATGTCTTTAAATTGCTTCCGCAACCTAATTTTAGTTAAAGTTTTGATTTTTTATACTAAAATAAAAATTTATTTTACCTAAAACCTGTGTGTTCCGATTTATGAATATAGGTTAGGTTTGACCGTTAAATATATATATAAGACAGTTAGTATTAGTGATCTCAGTTGAAAAAGAGAATCCTTGCATTTCATGTCATATGATACCGTTTGAGATAGAAAAATTCATTGTATTTGAGAATATAATATGTGGAGGATAATATAAAGGGCAAACTGCTTCAAAATACAGTGAAGTTTTGTTAAGCTACCGTTGTATACAACGAACTTTTTTTTAATTATTACAATCAACTTTTAAAACTCCTACATTGTATACAATTGTTTACCTGAAGTGCAAGAAACAAGTAATTTTTAATTTTTTAATATTTTTTAATTTTAAATTTATGTGTTCTTGAGTGTTCTTCATATGTATAATCACCATAAATACAATCTGTACAAACAAACCCAAATATGTATAATTAAGATTAAAAAATCACTATCAAAGAAGATAAAACCCAATCTAGATTAGAAAACCCTACATATGAAGAGATGAACACATGAAAACCCTAGATCTGTACAATTGAACAAGAACAAGAAATCGCACATGAAGCAGATGAACACATGAAAACCCTATATATGTATAATTGAACAAGAACAAGAAATTACACATGAAGCAGATGAACACATGAAAAGAACCCTAGATATGTAAACAACCCCAACTCTCAAATCTTTAACCTCTGTAACAAAAATCGCACATGAAAAACCCTTATACAATCAAAAACACTAGTGTTCAAACCTTAAATCCGTGGCGGCTTGAAGCAAAAATCGACAGCCATGGTGGATCTTGAAGCTTCGTTGTATTAATTTAAAAAAATAAAAGTTTGTTGTATACAATGGCAGCTTAGCAAAAGTTCACTGTATTTTGGAGCAGCCCTAATATAAAAGAAAATTAAGCCAAATTTTATAAATTTTTTTTGAAAATAAAGAGGTATCTATATGAATTACAAATAAAAAAGTAATGAATAATGAAAAAGGGTAAAGAATAAAAAATTAAGAAGGATATATAGCATATTACTAGTGTATTATAACGTAGTATGACGATCCGATTAAAGATAATAAAATAAAATAATGATAATAAAAGTAAAAATAAAATATAATAATTACTATTACATATATATATTAAATTATTTAAAAAATCTTATAGAATATAATAAAAAATATTACATATATCTAGTAAATTATTTAGAAAAAGGTTAAAGGACTAAATGTGAAACTATTTGAAAACTACAAGGACTTAGTTTGTAATGTTATAAAAGGGCAAAATGATCATTTTGAAATGTTTAACACCAAGGCCGTTAGTTTTAACGGCCAAGAACTGAGATTGTAATAAATTATCAATTTGAGGGACTATCTTAGTAATTTTTAGTATAAATGACTAAATCAGTGATTTCTAACAAATCATAGGAACCAAATCTATAATTCACTCTTTAATTTATTTAATACATTAATATAGCAAAATATTTGGAATCTCCATAAGTATCGAATTTTGGTTGTTGATTTTGTATGGATCATAGTTTTTGTTTAATATGTGATTTCTTTGTTATTTCTACTTTAAAAAAAAGGGCAAATTGCACGAAAATACAACAAACTATGTCAATATTGTCATTGTATGCAACCAACTTTATTTTTTACCTAAAAATACACACAACTTTCAAATTTGGTTCATTGTATGCAAGTCACCTATAACATCAGGTAACTTCGGTAAAATGGAAAAAAAATAAAAGAACTTTGGTACCTAAAAATACAAGAAACTTTCAAATTTTGTTCATTGTATACAATTGATAACCGGTAACCTGGTAATCAGGTTACCAATTGTATACAATGAACAAAATTTGTAAGTTATATGTATTTTTAGGTACAAAATAAAGTTAATTGCATACAATGACAATATTGACAAAGTTTTTTGTATTTTCACACATTTTGCCCTATTTAAAAGTATTGTAATCAAAACATGCGTTTTTTATTATATATGATAAAAAGTGTTATACACATATTATCTTTCCATACAAATATGGTATGGTACAATAAATTGAGATGGTCAAAACTTTCTATATTGAAATAAGATTTATAACATAACATTGATTTGGTAATGATAATAAAACCTCAACAATTAAAACCACATGACAGTGATTAAACATTAATAACAAGCCAACAATGAATTGAAAATTCAGTTTCATCATTACGATTATGATAACTATAAGTATAAACTAACAAACAAATAATAGAAGTTTTTTAAAAAAAAAAACTTTAGTAAATATATACAAATAAGTAAAGGCCAAATTGCATGAAAATACAACAAACTATGTCAAAATTGTCATCGTATGCAACCAACTTTATTTTGCAACTAAAAATACACACAACTTACAAATTTAGTTTATTGTATGCAAGTTACCTATGACAATAGGTAACTTACCGTAACCTTACTAAAAATAAAAGAACTTTGATATCTAAAATACAAAAAACTTTCAAATTTGGTTCATTGTATATAATCGGTAACCGGTAACCTGTTAATCAGGTTACCAATTGTATACAATTAATAAAATTTGTAAGTTGTATGTATTTTTAGGTACAAAATAAAGTTAATTGTATATAATGACAATATTGGTAAAGTTTTTTTTATATTTTCGCGCATTTTGCCCATAAATAAATGAGTTTTTATATCCATGTCATTTCCGTTTAGAAGTTTAGGTTGTTTGTGTTCGTTTATGTTTGTTTTTTTAAATGCTAAATGAACATATACGAAAACAAATATAAACGAATGAACACGTATATAAATATAGGGCAAATTACATTAAAATACAATGAACTTTGCCTTAGTTACCATTGTATACAACCTACTTTATTTATAAAAAAAATACAATCAACTTTCATAAACCTTTCATTGTATGCAAGTTATTGTATACAATGATAATTATGACAAAGTTCATTGTATACAATGGTAAGTAAGAATCGGACATAGAGAAAAGTTGTTTGCATACGATGGAAGGATTATGAAAATTGATTGTGTTGTTTAAAAAAAATAAAGTTGGTTGTATACAATAGCAACTAAGACAAAGTTCATTGTATCTTTATGCAGTTTACCCATAAATATACTACAATGCAAATCCAACATGATCAAACATAAACAAACATATTATATATACACGAACATAGACATTTTTGGTTCATGTCTGTTTATTTATTAGATAACGTTAACTTCTTGCCACATGGTTCGCCGACGGTTAATCAACGTTCGATTCGTTTATATCCTTCAACGATTATACAAGAATCAAAACGAAGATATCAATTTAACAAAATTTTCACCTTGACTATACCACCATCGTCATCTTCATACATGCTATCAAAGAGGGAACGAACTCTAATTAAATAAAACAGGGCTAGCAAAACCAGTTAATTTCAGTTATAAAACGTTAAGTGTGGTTAATTTTTGTATTTTTTTAAGTTCGACTAAATCTACTAAATATAGAAATAACCAAAAAGGTTCAAAACCAGTTAATTTCAGTTATAAAAGGTTATATTACATATAATTTTATGTTTTTGTAAATTTGATATAGAAAAATGATAGTAGATTGTATACGATAAGAGTTCATAAAAAATAGGTAAATTACATAAAAATACAATAAATTTTGTCTTAGTTATCTTGTATACAATCAACTTTATTTTTTTTAAACAATATAATCAACTTTTATAATCTTCCCATTGAATGCATGTTATGTAAATTATGAAAAAGTTCATTGTATACAATGATAGCTAAATATTAGACACAGAAAAAAGTTGTTTGCATATAGTGAGAGAACTATGAAAGTTGGTTGTATTATTTTTAAAATTTTAAAGTTGGTTGTATACAGTGATAATTAAGACCAAGTTAATTGTATTTTCATACATTTTGTCTTAAAAAATATATCATATCTTAATGGACATAGCCCTTGTATGATTAAGAATATATCAACAATTATAGATGATAGTATTTACAATTATATTATTTATAGCGTGATAAACATAAGAAGAAATAACATCTAATTACTCGTATATTTTCTGAGTTATGTTTAATAAAGTTCATATATTTTTTTCTATCACGAAACAATTCGGATATTAGCGTACGAGGAGTGGTATTCCTTTATTGTTTGTCGAAAAAGTATGTGAAGGTTACCATTAGTTTGTGATTCTTGGTTTCTTTTGGTGGTATGATATTTTGCCTTTAAAAAATGATTTAAAGTTATAATTGTTAAAAGGAAGGGATCAGCAAGATTGATTCTCAATCACATCATTTCCCATAAAATCAGGGGGCCAAATATACGATTTCTAAATGACAGCCAGCAATAGACTTTTTCCTTTTTTTAGTTCTTTCATAGCTGTGTATAAATATTAGTTCCTTTGTCTGTGTAATAAACAACTACAGAATACAAAAGTAATTCTCTTTCAAGTCTTTCTTTTATCAATAATATTTTTTTAAAAGCATTTAAAGTTATAATATTACTATAAAAATAAAATGTTACATTATTAAGTTGTCTGAGATGAAAAGGAATATGAAGAAAACAAAGATGAAGACGAAGTTCATGACATATTTAGAAATACGAGAAAAAATAGATTTTAAGGTTATATGTATACATAATGAGGATGTTTATGTCCCGATTCGTGGGTTTTTTGGGAGTGTGTCCGGTTTTCATAGATGTTTATTTGTGGATGTTTGACATGTGTGTTTGTGTTTATATAGATGAAAATGTTGAGTATTGTTTGTAGAGAAACTTTGACGAACTTATAGAATCAACTGTAACACCGTAAAATCCTAAGCCATTTTTTTTAAAACAATACGCTGTAGAAGTATTAAAAAACAATTTACATAAAGTGCGAATATTTACAATCATCAAAACATCCATTTACAAATATATCATCATATCCTTCATTGTGTTACAAAATAAAGTATGGCTCGTTTCAAAATAAAACTAATATGAGAGCGGGATCAACATCTCCTTTCACAAACTCCACAGACTCACAAACCTGCAGAAACAAATAACTGTGGGGAATTAGCATAAAGCTAAGTGAGAGGAAGTTTAAAACATAACAGCAAGCATCAACAATTGATATCAAAACATGTAATCACATAATCCAGAAAACCGGCGGTTCGGCGCAGAACTTACAACAAATGCCGGCCAAAGCAAAGGTTTACCGATAGCCCACTGCCAATTGGCACAATTAGATCCCCTCCAATACAACGCATGCATGAGGGGGTCTACAACTGCTCAACTAATAGCGATCAGGCCCAACCCAATTCCACGCATAGCTGACTCCTTAAACGATACTCGATATCATACCTCGAGCACGTATCGGCCAAATAGTCATACAACAGGTATAAACAATAACCAACAAGCAATAAGCACTGAGCATTAGACTTAACAGTCTAACTATCACAAACACATGCATCACATCAATCATATCATTCATAGCCTTTACCATCCGTGAGTTAACATCCACTCACCTTTCTTTCTTGATTGAACCGCTCAGTGGTCTAATATTACTGAGTTTTTGCGTTTCCTGAAAATACAGTAACACCGAAGTCAATCTTTGACTCATAAATATATATATTCAAATATATTTATATCTCTAATGATCAAAAGCTACATTAAAAATTCACATATGAATATATAAATATCATGCATCTCAAAAGAATCAACAAACAAAAGCTCCTGGCTACAAAACACTGGTCGCGCCGTAACCATCTTTTGCGTCATGCCGCGATGCGACAAGGTCGGATCCGAAAGTCGGACCACCCATCCGAAAGTCGGACCATAGGGTCGGATCTCTCATAAGTTGGACCGAAAGTCGGATCCCATAATTCATTTAACACATACGAAAGTCGCATGAAAAGGTCGGATAATATCGGGTCGCGCCGCGAGCATCACTTGTGTCGCGCCGCGATCTTCTTATTTCCAGTTCATATTCTTCTTCAGTTTATATGCAACCGACTTAGCTCACACAAAATCCATATCTAACATCTAATTCTTACAACAAAACACTTCTAAAACATATACAACTTCATATATCATGTTATCAATCATCATGGATACCTTTAAACAATTTAAAACAACAAAACTAGCAAAACCCACATGCCAAATTTCTTCAAGCTTCAACAATGGTGTTCTAAACATAATCAAACATCAAACTCAGTAAAAGCATGGCAAAACCATCATAATTCATAAGAAGCACATACCAAGCTTTATATGAAATTAACAACCACCAAATCTCAATTCCAAGTTTTCAAGTTTGTGCTTTTCTTTAGTTTTCTTCAACAGGAGGTAAAAATACACACACACAACACTTCAAAGTCCTTTCAAATGAGGAGATGACTTTCTTAAGTCATGTATAACTCATGTAAAACCATATCAGTACACGTACTCACCCACCTCATTATTTCAATTGAAGAAAACTAAGCATGAGGTGTTATTACATTGTTATCCATTAACACATATTTACATGCATACATACATACTATCATGCATACATACAACTTCTTAATTAATTAACTCATTTAATTAATTAACTTAATTATCATGACTATTAACTAATCTATATATTCACATAATTAGATTAGTAAAATAAAACAAATAAACACATACCGCCAAACCGCTAATTACCTGCCCGGGTTTGCGGGTGTTACAACATAACATGCATAAATACTATAAGCAAATCTACCAACAATATTAGATCATATAATCCATCATTGCACGGTAAACATTATCTTTTTACCGAACACCGAATATCCATCTCTTATTAAATATAGTAATGTTTCCTTTTTATTGAAAAATTAACTTCATCTTGACTGAACATAGAAATGTTCCCCTTTCCATTACCTTTCATTTACCGGATACCGAGTGCTACTATTGAATAGTTAAGTTTACCTTGTTTGAACATTAAATGTTACTTTTTCATTAGGCAACATGTTTTTTCAAGTTCAACTATTATTGTTTCAATGGTTAAAGCATCGGTCAAAGAAAAGGAAGCATATAATCTGGTCAGTTTAGTTATCAGCGCCATATTCGTTAGACAAAATTTGGTAATCTTGATGGTTAACAACATCATAATCGTTAGTCAAAAAAGGCGTGTGATAGTGGGATTCAAGTGTAGCTAACCTTATAGTGTTCGTATTCACCTCTTAACCTACATATTCTTTCCTCTCCTCATCCTACCGATCGAGGTGAGAATATATACGGGTAAGGGACATTGTAAATTTGGATTCTTGATATGTCAATATATACTTGCTTTTCAAAAAAAATTAAATTAAATTAAATTTATAGTTAAACATGAATATACATAACATCTGCCTTTTCACGTGTGTTAAAGAACCCTTCAAAGCATGCATCACTAAACTTTGTGCTTCAAGTATGAGAAATAAACATAAATATACATAACATGTAACTATAACCATGTATCCCAGTTTGGAACAAAAAAAGTCATAACAACTCATCTCAAAACACGTCTTCTTGAAAAAACAAATTGTCTTTCTTTTTATCCTCAAAAAATAAAGTGTCTTTCTTTCTATCCTTGTCCTACATTTAAATAAACTTTTTCTAAGTCTGTATTTCTTAAACTTCACTGTTACCATTTTTTTCCAATCATATTGCATCATTTCCTACACAGACATTATATCCCGCTTTATTTATATACTAGCTAGTAAAGCCTCTAGACTGTGCTTAGCACAACCCTTGATGCTTTATATTGATTTTTAAAGCACAAATACATAATTACGTAAACAAAATATCCAATGTGTGACGCTTGTAAATTCAAGATTAAGAGCTCACATTAAAGAGACAATAGTTCATATATAGAATTTCTAAGCAAACAAAGAGTATCGCTGAAAAAATAATATGAATTCAATATGAATATTTCAAGTTTTGAAAACAAGAATACATACAAAAGAACAAGAATGCATACAAAATAACACTTATTTAGGTAGAAAGGGCAACATAAATACAATATTAATATTATATTAACTATTGTATTTAAGAATTATATATCTAGCAAACGACATGAGGTTAACCATAATAAATTTGAAAAACTATTAAGTTGATATCAATATCAATAATTAATGTTAATATTAATTTATAAATCGATCAACACGAGTATTGAATTGAACATATCTATTATTAGCTTTTCACTAGTCATTTCTTTTTCCGAAATATATCAATTTTACATGGTTGTTTTTGACAACACAGTTATATGGTTGCCTTTTTCAAGCAATTAATTATTATAGATTAAATTTGATTTATATAAAGAGGTTTAGTATCGTATATTTGAATGATGATACATGTTTTGTGCTTATTTCCCTTTCTTTAAAGCTTGCAGCAAAAACTTAAAAATGATGTCCATATTCTCTCATAGAAACGACAATGAGATCTACGAAGTAGACCGAATTTTGATTTAAAGCAAGAAACCCACTCTTACTTTTATAAGAGAACATAATTGATCATGTTTAACACAAATTTAAGAGGATCTTAATTCATATTTCTCAACTATTATCATGATTTTCCTCTCTTTCAAGACATATCACATATTTTGGTAAAAGGGAGGTAGTCTTTAAGTACTATAAGATATCACAAAAAGATTTATAAAGACAAAATAGATTTTCTAATACTAAGTGATAAAAAATGATATAATTGAATGATATATACAACCCCCACTCCTCGTATATATGTTGTTCCATACACATTGTTTAAGTAATTAAGTGAAATAAATGTAAGATTGTTAGCTTCAAGAGTTAATTATAAAAATGGTCCATGTGGTTGTTATTGAATTTCACTTTTAGTCCTTTAACTTTAAAAATTACAAAAAAACGTCACTGTGGTTGTCACTTTGTTTCAGTTTTGATCCTTTAACCTAACTGCCGTTAAGTTTTGCCACTAGAAGCTCTCATGTGCCTTACACATGAGGGTATTTTGGTCAATTTGACAGCATCCATGTCACCAAACATGAAAAAGTATATCTTCTATATTTAAATAAATAAATAAAAAGAAACAATTAATATATACCATCTCTTGCCACAACTACTATCTCTTTCTCTCTAACCATTCTCAGTCACACATACACACACACACACTCTCTCTCTCTCTCTCTCTGTAGTGCCTCTCTAACCACCGAAAACCACAACCACCGTCATCTAACCACCACCGCATAACATCAGCAGGAAACCACCACCATCTCATGTAAAACCATCGACACCGGCACCCTTGTTATACAACCGCCGCCTTCGTCTATTGGGTCTGAACCACCACTCGTTCATCGTTAATCCATCATCTCATCGGATCTGAACCACCACCATCGTTCACCATATCTAAACCACCGTCATCACCTCCATCTAACAACAAGAAACCACCACGCGTCCATTTGAACACCATTTCATCATATTTGAACCACTGCTCACAAGATTTGGACTCGCCATCACAATATCTGAATTCACCACAGCACCGCCGACACCACCTCATCTCCGTTCTCGACCCGCAAGACCCGCAACGCATCTCTTCACATTTTGTGGGTGGAATTAGGGTTTTATTTCTTCATTTTTGATAGTTAGGGTTTCAAGAAGCTATTTTTCTTCCATGACTAAAGCATTATAGATTGGTGATTTTGAGTTTTAAATATCTATAATGGATTTTGATTTTGTGTGAAAATAGGGTTTTTGTTCTTCATATTAGTTATGCAACTTGATGTCTTCATTTTTTACTCATTTCTTCATATTCATCTTCAGATCTGTTTTTGTTCATATCTACACCGTGGTATATGTAATGAAATCTCATGTGATTTTGTTCATATCTGTTATTGATTACTAAAACAAAATAATCATCATAGTTTAAATGGTTTGATTTTGCTAAAATTAAAATGCTTCGGTTTTGAAATTTTAATATATAATTTAGATTATTCCATTTTGTTTAATAGCGATTGTAAAAGGGTTAAATAATAAAGATGTTTGGTAATATGGATAGTGACCAAAATACCCTCATGGGCAAGGCACACGAGGGTTTCTAACGGCAAAACTTATTGGTAGTTAGGTTAAAGGATCAAAACTAAAACAAAGTGACAACCCAATGACATTTTTTGTAATTTTTAAAGTTAAAAGACTAAAAGTGAAAATTAGTAACAACCACTAGGACCATTTTTGTAATTAGCTCTAGCTTTAATAACATATATATACATGGAAGAAAATTTGATTGGAAATAATATATTATTAATTATTAATATATAATAAACTAGGTTTCAAGCCCGTGTAAACACGGGTTAGCATGTAAGATCTTTGACATATGATTTTATATCTCTATGTTTTAAGTAGGATAATGGTTGTTAGTTAAATGTTAGCATACATGTTTACAAAATTATTCTTTTATTTAAATAAACTTTAAAAAGCCAAACATAGTCTATGTATTCAAACAACTTAAAATAAGCAATCACAAGCACCCTTTTAATTTAAAACACTTAGATTAAAAGAAATAATAATAAAGCCGGACAAAGTAATTGAAAGTAGTAGCTATTAGAGCTAATGTCAAATTATTTATCAAAAGGGACATAAAAGTGGAAATAATATGATATATGCAATGTGCAAGGTCTCTAATAGAATGGGTAGCAAACCTTTTTTTGCATCCGATGAGCTAATAGCGTTAAATATTTAACTTGGATTCTTGAGTTAAATGGTCTCATTTAACATTATCTAAATGCCTTTTAGTTATAAAAAAGGATATAAAGTTTAATATCAGGTTTATTAGTAGAAAACTTGTTCATGCATTGGTGTTCTCTTCGCTTCTAAAAAAAGAGCAAATGAAGCAATCTCTATAGAGTGATCCTCATTGCTAAATTAAGTGTTGGCATCACTAAATTCACTTCTTAAAAATCATTAATGTGGTTTACAAATGCTTTTAAGTCTTTATCCATGTGTGATGCGTTGGAGAACATATAACATTAAACTCACTGAACCATCTTTATTATTTCTTATTGACCGCGGGATGCAATATATTGCATATTCAAGAGGCTCAAAAGTTAATAATACCAATGTACACAAATAAACAATTTTTATGAAGTAAGACAAGGGAAATGAAAAAGAGAATAAATCATCTAACTTGACTATACAATGTGGGGGCCAAGTACCCGGCTTTGTTCTTTTTATGGGTCTGATATGAACATAACTGTCCATTGAAAAATTAATATAAGATAATTTATAATATGAGAATACTTTTCACAAGTGTTGAAGAAAACTATTGGCAAATAGAAATGAACCAACTTACAATGTTAGAGATCCCTTGCTAGCAACATTATTATATGTTTGATCTTTCCAAAACTCATACTTGAGTTGATTAAATGACCTTTATAAACTATAAACAAAGAGATTGTAAAATTAAATGTGAAAATAATTGAAAAAAAATCATATTCAGTCTTCTTATCTAAAAAATGTATGATCTAGAATAAATCTATCTACAAAACTCAAACAGACAAAAAAATTAAGAACCGAGCAAAAGTAAATATGTAACAATACACATCCAAATTATATTACTCACTTGCATCTAGATTTAAGAGAAATCTCTCAAATGCGAAGACACCCATAAAATGAGTAACCTATAAGACATAAAGAGGGAAAAGAGATCCTAGGTACTTGTCAGTCCAATACCCAAACATATACCACTATATACACAAACCCTCAAGATAGTCAAATTTTAACTTTTGATGTCAACCATTCAAACCGCAAAATGCAAATATTGATATAGATTTTATGACTAATTGAACTCCCTTTTTTTGTTGTTGGTGATAATTAGTAGAGAGCTTGCATTGTTATCAATTATTTGGTGGAATTCTTCCATAACCATATTTATTAGGGCATGAAATAAATTTAATTTAACATCAGGATTATACGTAGAGAAGCTAAATAAAGGAATTTTAGTAGTCATTTATACTAATACATGTACCTTGGTGATAAAATTTTCATGTTCTTCAACCTGTGACACTTCTAATGGAGATGAAAACATGTCGAACCCATTGGATAGAAGCTTTAAAATCAACTTCCAATTCAAATAAAGAATATAGCCGGCTAAATATCAATTTTATTTTAGTCATGAAGATGCTTTTTGAAGCAAAAGTGGGTATTGCAAGTCTTATATGGAGTGGCAATTATTTAGGTCACTTAGAACCTCATATGCTTGTGTAAGCTTTTTAAACTTGAAAACAGAAACCATCATAGACATATTGGTTTTTGGTTCATGAACAATAAACAAAACAACTTCCCGCAAGTTTATTTCCTTCATCCCAAATAAGTATCCTCATCACAACATCTAACATGTACATAGGGATATAATCTATATTCTAAAATTACATGTTGCAAAAGATTATTGAGGAATAAATTCAAGTGCTATCTGATTCTTCTAGTTCTATAAATTATAAGTCTAGTTACTTTTTAATTAAATACACTCTCCTTCATCATACAAAAATCTATATATTATCAAACTCATTAAGATATGATATTATCCAAAGACTACTTGACCAATATATTGGTATTAAGCAATAATGGTCTATTCACGTATGATAAATTTTCTTTAGAATATAAGTTTCTTTTGCCCGCAAGAAACAAATGGTCAAGGAAAACAAATAAAAACTCATATTAGTAAAAAACACTCATGCTTGAAATATAAATTGTCAAGCTAAAAACTTTGCAAGCCCAATAATAAACGGGGTAGCTTGATACACACATATATGACTCATTATTGATTTCTTAAGAAGAAGTTATGGTTTGCTTTGCAATTTTCGCTAATGTCCATTGGTTGTCGAATTAAATCATAAGCTCTTGTAAACTTTAAGTCATTATAAAACATTATGATTCAAAAGTGTATAATGTATACATATATAAATACACATATGTATGAGAGTGATATAGAATAATACAAAACATGAGGATGCAACTACCACTTCATGACACTTCTAATGAAAAAGATTTGAATAATTAAAATTAAATCTCAAATTGCGCCCAGACCTATCTTCTCTTACAAACATTTTAGTGAAATTATGTATTAATAAAAAAAATTTAATGACGATATAAAGACAAAATAAATCAATAATCATTGCAACGGAAACAATTGAGACGGGGTTCCGCATACATCAACAACAATGAATCTATAAATCAATAAATATTTCTATTGAATTTTGGGATTCCGGAGCATTTGGCAACAAAGCAATAACATGAATTATTGTAGCAAAAATCCAATTTAAGCACATACCTAAGAATGATTGTATTAGGAAACTAGTATTGATTGCATAAGAAGAAGTTGTGGATTGGTAATCATAGCCACACTTAATAATTATGAAAATCCTTTTGTACATGCTAAAATCGATTTTATGCAATAATATAACCAAAGTTAAGTAATGAAACTAAATGTTATAAAACAAATAAAAACAATTGAACTACACAAAAATTTAAAAATAAGAAAAATGCCATAAAAGCATAAGAAAGTGATGTTATTAAGAAGAACTAACTTCTTTTTTGTAATACAGATAGAGCTTTCTTATGGACATTTCATCGAACACCTTCCTTGCATGTTAATTATGCAACTACAACATCAAATTATGAAACTATAATATTTCTTAGTAATCAACTCAATCCCGATTAATTTCAACAAAAATTAAAAATACCTTTGAGAAGAAAAAAAGACACCTTTAAAAATCATCATAATCGTATGCCTATGAAACTCATCTGATGCTTGTCATTTTCCTCTTCTGAAACGTGTTTAAGACTTCGAAAACATGTCTTCATTCAATCATATCTATGGTTACCAATCATCCATTATAAAATTAGCTCTCACTAATTATCTTCAATTTGAAAAAACACACATCCAAAGCAATGTCACATAGGATTACTCTAATTTAATTTAGTAATAATCAAAAGTACAGTATTTAATTTAACGGTGATAGTAACTCATATTCACTAATTGAGGTTTAAATATTAGTCTAAAGACAATTATTAAAATTTAAAGTGTAACTACTCATAATTAAATAAGAAGCTACGTTATTGAAGTCATAATTAAAGAAAGACAAGTGTAACTTAAACCCATTAAACTAAATAGGATTACTCTAATTTAATTTAATAATAATCCAAATTACAATATTTAATTTAATGATGATAGTAACTCATATTCACTAATTGAGGTTTAAATATGAGTTAAGCTCACTTAAATTTCACTATAGGCCCAAAATCCTAAAAAGTTGCCACATCATCACACCCTTTCTTCTAATTAACTCATATTTAAACCTCAATTAGTGAATATGAGTTTAACTTTGTATAGGAAATCAAGATCCTCTAATACATGCCACATAAGACCAAGAGTTATACCTTACCTTTTTCTTTCCCTTACCCAATGACACGTCAGCGTCACATCATTCTCTCTTCCATTTCCTTCTTCCTACACAAATCAAATGTTATACCTTTCTTTCTCTTACCCAAACTTTTCCCACCTTTTTATTATTTTTTTATATAAATTCATACGTTGAAGGGGGGGTGGGTGGGGGGTTGGCCGCCTTACTCGATCGAGCTTCACAACCCGTTGCCATTACTCGAATTTGGTACCCGATGGAAGAGGAATGGTGTTCCCGAGCCTACTCGATGCTACCCAAAGCCATCGAGTAGGGTATAACGAATGGCCTAAGATAAGAAGGATTTTAAGTTATAAGATATAAAGATTATTTGTGTGAGAATCCCCACTAGAGTTCATATGACCATAATCATTGTTATATGCCACATTGTTTCCGACCAAACACACACAACTTTTTGAACATTAAGATAGCAAAATGTAATATCAAATCATGTTTCTTCAAAGTAAAATTTAAGCTTGTAAACATTGGAAGAAAAAGTAAAGTAGTTCCTTATAAAATCTAAAAATCATAGCATATCAAGTATGCAACTTGTAAGTACTAACATATTTTGCTCAGCAAGTTGTGATCAATTGTTATGTTTTTTCATTCTTGATTTTTGTAGGACTATTAGCTTTGTTGTGTATGGTGGTTCAATGTGAACCCCAGAGATGATTTAAAATGTGAAGAATTTTAGATATAGAAAATTCACGAACGACCTATATCTACATAGGTGAGCAGTTTTTTACTTTTTTGTACCATCACCCACCTTTTATGATTATGGGTAAACCTTTTCAGTCATTACCTGTAGATTTTGAGTAATTCTTTTTAGTTTCTGAACAGTTATGTAATTATTGGTTTTTAGCAGTTTTCGATACAAATTATGTAACAGTTTCACAGCAGTTATGAAACCAATTTTTAGCTATGAATAACACTTATAAAAAAAATTGCTTTTCAAAAAGAAAATCAACAAACTGTAACATTACATAGGGGTTGTTCAGGTTATTATATAGGTCCATTACTGGTTTTTATTTTTTTAGCTTAGAATGTTTTCGTAAGTTAAATCTATGACACGAATTAGAATCTGGAATAAAACATGTAAAAATAAAACGTTAAAAAATCTTTTAATAATTATATATCAATTTTCTGAGAGAGCCAGATTGGTATTAAACATTATTGATAATAACAGGAACGGAAAATGTAATTCCTCAGGAATTATGATACTAAAAAAAAAGACAATATTAAAAGTGTTTTGATGGAATTGGTGATATGATCGAGATTATTTCGGCTTAAGAAAGAAAAGAGACGGAGGTGTACTAAATAATGAGAGACCAAAAACCGGACTTAAACACGTGTTGAAACATATAATAATCTTACGCATCAATTAATTTTTTGTTATATACTAGATTAATTGCCCGTGTAATACATGTGTTAGTTTAGAAAAATTGTAAACATTAAACATTAATAAAAATTTAATAAAATCTAAAAAAATAATATATAGCAACGTAAATATATTTAAAATTTGTAAATAGCAACGTAAATAAATATATAGTAATGCAAGTATATATCTAGATTTACGTCAAACCGATTATCTATTATCATTTAAACGTATTATAGTAATTTCAATCTATATAAATGATATACAATAATTTATTACACGTATGATTTAAATTATATATTGAATTTAAGTAATACTTTATTATCTTACCTTATCTCATATTAAAATTGAATTTAAATAACTCTTATTTATTTAAAATCAAAATTAAGTTTCAAGTTTGACTAATTAAAGTCAAAATTGAGTTTTAGTTTTAATCAAAATGAATGGTTATGATTTAATTTTAACTAAATTAAGGGTTACGATTTTCTAATTAAATTAATAAAGGTTATTCTTTTATTTATATTTAATTTAATTTAAAGATGTCTCTTTTTTATGTTCCCCTTAAACATTTAATTTAATAAATGTATGTATATATATAGGGGAGCGTTCAAATAAAAATTGTTTTTGTACGAGAACCAATCTTAGCCCTTGATTAAACTTAATCAATGGCTAAGGTTTTTTGGCGGCTCATTAATGCTTCATTAATGACTCAGTAGTGGATCATTAATGACACATTAATGAGGGTTATTTTGAAATAATCAAGCTTCGCAAATTAATGACGGCTCATCCGAACGCAATTCACGGTTGAGTTGTAACATCTTCGATTTAGGCCTAGTTGTAATATATGTGTACGCTTATGTAAGTTAGTAGAATATGTAAATATTCTAAGTTATATACGTGTATATATATATATATATATATATATATATGAAGTTAATTAAATATGTAAATGAGATGTGTATATATGTGTGCTAGTTAATTAATATAGAAGTTGATTAAATGTAAGTTAAGGTGTTTGTAGAGATATTTGTAAGTTCAAAGGCGGTCTGCCTTGGATAAGTGTGCATATATATGCAAG
>JAUEJL010066381.1:0-17377 GCA_032274825.1 Drosophyllum lusitanicum | reverse complement strand
GTGAAGCCCAATAAGTTGGTCCAACTTAATATAACGGTTAACCAATAAAACCGATAACAAAAACCGATCCGCTATCACTAACCGTTAACCGCCCCATTAGAAACAGATACCCAATGATTTGAAAAACAACATAACCGATATTATCGGTTTTGGTTCGGTTAGGGGTCAAAACCGACCCAAAGCGACCCATGCTCACCACTAGTCCTATATATATATATATACACACACATACACACGCATGTATAGAAAAAAATCATTAATACTACGATATTTATTGTATCAAAAACTAAAACAAATGAAGGGTAGTAAAATAGTTTATCTTATATAGTTACATGAATTGTGAAGTTCTCTTAGCATTAGTGGACGCAAAGTTATAAATCAACTCTTCGTAATCAATACTCTCCAAGATATCGTTCTCAATAGCTATCATTGTCAATCCATTATGCCTTTCTTGTGACATTTTGGACCGTAAGTAGGACTTCAACAACTTAAGTTTTGAGAAACTTCTTTCTGGAGATGCAACTTGTTACTGAAATAGTCAATAAGACTCTATATGCAATAATTACATTGGGAAAACAATCAACTTCTTTCAGGTATTTTAAGACATCGTTAGGTCGGATATTTTTTCCTGGTAAAAACGCGTCAAACAGCTTCAACTTCATATAAAGTTCATTTGCATCAAGATCTGATCATCCATCATACTTAAGTGCGGGTTCAAGACGACTACAACATGACTTAACATCCTTGGTTTTAAGAGAAGCACTAGCTTAATCAACAATATATAAAAAATAATTAACTTTATAATTATCCTGAGCTGAAAATAAAACATCTTGATCACTTTGGTTCTCATTAATTTGTTTTTTTCTACGAACCTGACGCCTTTGAGAGAATACTGGATTAATATACATTTCAATGGCAAGTTCTTTAGCATCATCAATAGCCTTAGATAACCTTGTTTCTCTTAACTTCTTGAAGTATTTGATCAACATATTCACTTCTTTAATAGCATTATCGAGAAGCATATCATTTGATTGTAACTTTTTGCTAACCAAGTTGATCGTGTATAATATTTGGTACCAAATGACTATTGATACCAAAAACTCAAACTCACCAAGTTCATTATTTTGATAGCGATCTAGCTTCACTTTGGATTTTTGCATCATCGTTATTTTCCGCAACTTCAAATAAAGCTTCTGTTATATCCGAAAGTTGTAATCTAATAGCTTTAACATTAATATCATCAATATTCTGATTATGAGAAGGAACTTTTGGCTTTTTCTGGATAAACTTATTCAAAGCCCCACTTTGAGGTTTCTTAATTCTTCTTCTCTTTTTACATTTTTCACTACCATATAGATGCTTAGGAGGCATAATGACCGAAAATCATATAGCAATAATCTTAGGTTTATAATAAAAAACTATTAAAAATCAATTTAAAAAAATAAACAATTAATTGATAAAATGATAACTGAAATAACATATATAATGGATTTATGGCATACGGCATATGTATTGAATTCAATGAATTGAATGATTATCGGCAGCACATATATTATATACATATGCAATTGGAATTCAATAACACATATATAAACTACAAATTACTTCATCGCATATACATTAGCATTATTGCTTTAAGCAATTAAAACATCGCATTAATATCATATTATATATAAATAAATGAACCTAACCTTGTGAGTTGTGAACTGTGATGTGGATGAGTGGATCGAAGCTTTTTGGTCGATTTTTTGATGACTTGACTGCTCTACACCTCTTATTTTCTTAGTTCAATGATAGGAATATTCTTAATATTTACTTTATTGGGCTTAATATATTAATTAAAACACGGGCTTTCTAAAATTTTATTTTTTTATAAATTATAGACTTTGAAACATTATATATATATAAAGTGGGCCCCTTGAAACGTGGGCCCTGTGCAACCACATCTTCTGCACTCCCTCAAAGACACCCATGCAATCCACCCCGATCACCACCACCACCACCACTCCCAAAATTGAAATCAAATTCCAGAGTCAAGAACCTTAATTAAACCAAGATTTAAAGTTAGTTCACAAACATTATAGAATATAAACAAATCATAATCAATCAGGAACAAACACAAAACCTTAAACCTTAATTAATTAGAAACCCCACATAAGTAAACCTTTGATGCAAAAGACGAGAAGGTGCAATATTCTTTGAAAGACTGGAAATTGCGAGAGTTATAAAGGAAAGGCGCCAAAAGATTAGCCGGCGTCTCATCCTTGCTAGTTGCTTCTTATATAATAAAAACCGGACTTGTAAACGCCAATATCTTAAGGTTTTACTCCGGTCCTTTATGGTGATGGTGGTTTTAGAGAAAATAAATGGTGGTGGATTTTGACAGAAGAAAGTGAGCGGAGAGAGAGATTAGAGGACAAAGGGAGAGACGAATAGATGAGAAATTGAAGCGGTGAAAGCGAAACCAATAAAATTCAAAATCTCACAAGATTATACATCTCAAGTTCTTATAGCAAAAAGACTAAAAAAAACCTTGAAAATCTCACGAGATTTGCCTCATTCCTTTGTGAATTAATATAGAATATAATAATACAAGTTTTATCAATAGGATCATAAACTACCAAATAGCTGTTAGATTATTCGTTGACCAACATCCTTATTAATACATACCAATTTTTTTCATTAGTTAAATTGAACCCAATATGCATAATCTGATTTTATAATAAGCGTAACAAAACATTACACTTGAAATAGTAGCTAGGTCTTTAAGAAAAACTGAAATGCCAGTGTTCATTATGGTAATGAATAACGAATCGAAGATGTTGACATGACATGAATGATGAATTAGAATGATTTATTAACGGGATAAAAGCCTCTTCGTTATAAAAAACTAAAAAACTTCACATATTTTCTATACAAAAATCATAAGACAAAATATATCTAATTACTTGTTTTTTTCATAAATTTTATAAGAAAATTGACCGATTATACGAGTTTTTTAGACTTCTCTAAAACATGTTTTCAACAATTCAAATGTTTTATTAAGAAAATTCAAAAACAACTTAACACACTCAAAATCTAGAATTTCCAACTAGGAAAAAGAAAAACCTGAGGTAAAATATGTCACAACTTCATAGTACGTGGGTTTATTTACCAGTATATCCATAACTGAGGGACGTAAACTGGGAATAACAATAAGAATGATGATCAATTTGCAAATTTACAAAACAAAGCTTGTTTCCAAATCTGTTCTGCCCCCTTTTTTTATTTTCTAAAACCCTTTTCTTGAGAACCCTAGATTGAACCAGGGTGGATAGCGAGAGAGAAAGATGTCATCGACGTTGTTAGAGCTGACTCGGGCGTCTCACGAGGACGTTGAGCGGCTCGAGAGGCTGATTGTTAAGGATCTGCAGAATGAACCGGCTTCGAACAAGGACCGCCTCTATCAGAGCCACCGTGTGCGCCATATGATCGACCAAATCACCTCCACTACTCACAAACTTGTAAGACTTTTTTTCTCTTTTTGTTTTTTTTCCCATTCTATGTTTTTCAGTCGTTATAGTATCCTAGACTCTATTGATTTTATAAGAACATACATTTATACGGGAATTGCTTGTCTAAGATGTAGGTTAAAATTGTTCTGACTTACTGCTTTTGTTGATATTTAGAGTAAGTGAATCGTTATAATGCATGTTAAAAAGATAACAATGTATGTATTGGATTTGCAACAGGGTTCAATTTTGCACATGATAAGCTGTTTTGCTTACATTAAGTGTTCTGTGCTTTTAGGTTGAAATATACGAAGACAATGATAATGCGAGGAAGGATGAAATTGCAGCTCTTGGTGGACAGACTGCAACCGGCACTAATGTTTTTAGTGCGTTTTATGATCGGTTGAAAGAGGTAAGTGTTTCAGCTTATGGTTGGTGTTACAATCTTTATGGCTTATAGTCAGTTCTCCGTTAAGATGACTCACCAAGTAGTTTCCTTGGGCCCTACTATTATCTGTGGTTCCGGCATTATAATTTACATGCATTGACTCTAATTGGGGCTTTTTGGGATAAACGAAGGCATGGAGTGTAATTTTTATGTTACTGTTTGATACTGGTTATAAGTTCCACTTTCCTTGCCAGTTTTGTCTTTCTCATGGACATACTTGCAGCAGACGCCCCCATAAGTTTGATGTGATCAATTTGTTGCTTTTCATTTTGTAGCTTTTAGATATGAGTGCATATAGCAAAAGTATGAACTCTGTCTCATTGTCCTTATTGCCACTTGGTGGTCAGTTTGAAATGAAAATAAGTTGATAATTTACGCATACTAGGACCTCATAAGCTTCTAGAGAAGATGGATGGGGGTAAAAAAGTTTGTTCATTTGGATTTAGTTTTCGCCACGTAACCTTAAAAGCAAAAATGTCTTATACAGATTCGGGAGTATCATAGACGCCATCCATCAGCACGAGTTATTGACACCACTGATGAATACGAGCAATTACTCGAAGAGGAACCACAAATTGAGTTCAGTGGAGAGGTTAGTTGCTCTCTACGCTTCTCCTAGCATCTCTCTTACTCGTATATTATTGTTAAAATTTTTGTTATGAGGTAAGTTTAGTTGACATTTTATTTTATTTTATTATTTTGTACATGATACTGTTGGAGTGTTGGGTTTCTTTCTAATTGATATTCAAAGTTGCTTGATACATATTCTTTAAAGACCGACCATTCTTAAGCAACATAAACAGAACATTCTTAAGCAACATAAACCGACCATTCTTAAGCAACATCATTGGATCTTATATCTTGCTTTGTTGATTATTCACTTCATATTACTGTTGCATATGTGACTTTTGCTAAATAAAAAAGAGTTGTTTGTAATCATTATCTCAACTCAAATTATTTATTCTGTATAGCAGCCTATTCAATTTGTTGAAGGACCTCATGCTTTGTTTTCCTGTTGTATTTTTTCACGAGGCTCATTTTTTTCAGGAAGCATATGGACGCTACCTAGATATGCATGAATTGTACAACGACTACATCAATTCTAAGTTTGGCAAGCAAATTGATTACACTGCTTACCTTGAAGTGTTTTCACAACCACAGCACATCCCCCGGAAACTTAAAATGACGAGGTAATAATTAATTATTAATGACTGTTTCAAGTGGTGATGTTCTAGTCTGAGTTTGTTATATGTATTGTCTATATATTTTCTTCCAATATATCTCTTTCATCAGAGCTCAATTTTTATTGATCTTTATTTGAGTTGCACATAACCAGTAGCCCTTCTTAAAAAAATCTCTGGTCATACTTCAAAATATTTTTTAAAGATTAGATGCTGTAGTTATAAATTTATTTTCTGATTCTGTAATGTAGTGTTGCTACTTTGCTGTTTTAGTACATATCTCTCGTGTTCTTAGGAGTCTGGTTTGTGATTTATATATGCATTAGCATAAAATGTTCAGGCCTGATTTTATTTGTTTCTTCAGGCAGTACAGGGAGTATTTGAGCAAAATGACGGAATATCTGGTTTATTTCTTTGAGCGCACCGAGCCCCTGCAAGATCTTGATAGATTATTCTCAAAGGTCATAACTTATAACTTCTCTGCCTCTCTTTCTTGCATCTTTTATTGGACAGTCATCTTCCTGTGTATCTGTGTATGTCTGTTTTTTTAAACTTGTATAGCGAACACGTATAACTCATATTGCAACTAATCTAAGGTAGTTTATAGATATATTTTAGTCATATTGATCGTGTCCTTATTTTTTCTGGAATTATATGGTTGTCCTCTTTTAGCTGCAGTCCTTGTCTCTGTGATAAAATTCATGTAATAGTTAAAAATTATCTTAGTATTTTTAATATCACCATTCTTATCATTGAATGTAAAGCGAGGTACACCGTACACTTCTATACTTTACTTTGTTGAAGAGAGCTTGAAAATTAGCAAATCATCATGCTGATATAGGGATAGCCAATGGAAACACATTAGAGTTATCATGGCTTTCTTACATCCAACAAGAGCAGGCACAGGGTTCCCTTTTTTATGAGGTGGTTTTTACTTGGGGCCATCTTGTAATTTTCAGCAATTCTATGTTTGATTTAGGATATAACAGTGGTATTCTTGGGTTATCGTAAGCCCATATGTACTTGAATAAAAAAACCTAAATGTTAAGCTAGTTTGTCTAAGGTCAAGTTGGGGTTGAATAATCTATATGTTTGATACTCTAAATAAACCCAGGAAATTAGAACATGGAGAAAGCTTTATTTTATGGCTCAAATATTGTGAGCTTTTACTAATCATGCTTGTAACTAGAGCCTAGAGAAAACTGTTATTTTAAAAATGCAAACTGTGATTGTCCTAGGTTATGTAAATATTTAAGAGTTGAAATTTGGATAGAGTTACTTTTGAAAATGACTAGCTTCATGATATGGATTGATTTAGATATAGTTATTGGCCTAATCTCTCGAAAGAAATGAATCCTAATTTTCGGATGACCGATCCTTTTAATTCAAGTCTTCTCAGATACAAGAAAATGATTCAGTTCCAGAGCTATTAGGTTGAAGAGATGAGGGGATACTCCTTTGTTCCATTGCCCTGGGGCTATTTACAATTGATACAATTACTTGGATTGATAAATACATGAGAAAAGCTGATTAATCTATGGTAATCTTTTTAAGCACTAGTTTAGTGATTAGTTGCTTAATCAAACTGGTAGGGGACTTCTAAACTTTTAAACAAAAAATGTGGAGGCAGCCGTTTAAGTGGCCCTAAATGGGAATTATTTAGATTACTTGTGTTAGAAATGTAAGACTAACCCAGTTCTGTTGTTTCAGAGCTTCTTAGTCACACTTGAGATGATAGGCTCTATAAAACAGTTGGAATTATTTTTTGGGTGAAGTTGATATTTGAAAAGCATGTTTTGTTGACGTGGATGACAGAGATGGGAATTTTGTCCCATTTACTTCATGAATGGAATACAAACTCATTGATAGTATTGCATGACAAATTAGAATTAGCGTTAAGGCGGCCGATGGACTTAGGTGTGTGTGTAAATGTTATATACATGTGTGTGTATGTATGTATATATATGTGTGTGTGTGTGTATAGGTATACATAGGTGTTTATCATCTTTTCTGTATATGCGCACACTACTAGGGGGCATCTTACAACATACAAAAATACAAATATTTTAGTTTAAGAAAATTAATATAATGTAAATAAAGTTAAATAATAATGTCAAAATCTAGGTGAAATCTAATAATATATTCGTAGTTTCCACCATTTAATATAATTATATCACTTTTTCAGAAAGCTCAGCTTTTGATTAACACTATTTTAAGCCGGAGGTCTTTACTCTTTCGGGAAGCAGTCTCTCTACCCCCTTGTAGAGGTATGACTGTCTATATCCTACATCCCACATATCTTGCTCTGACATGAGTACTATTGTTTTTGTTACTTTATGAACAGGTCACTTTGGGTTGTGGATTTTTTTCAAATGGGTCAAGTAGAAAATTAGCTAAAAGGGGAATAGTTGTAGTGGGTTGAGTGGGTCAAATGGTTTGAAAGTCATCCAAGTATATTTACAATGTATACAACCTCTTGAATTGGTTGTATTCAAAGATTAAGAATATGATGTAATAATATATTGGTATTGTTTTTGTAATAGTAGTAGTTAAATGTGCATATATACAAGAAACTTGAAAGTGATGAAAAACCGCTGCAGGTTAATACAACTCAGTTTGGCTTGACCCGCACTTAAAATGACTCGCTTCAACCAGACTCTTTTTGGCTCGTTACACAACCCTCCTGACTTGCCCATATTGCCACTTCTAGTTGAAAATCTGATGTGACTGTAATTTAAAGAAATTTGGAATTACACACTACATTTTTGTGAATTTTAACAGTAAGATAGCAAGTTCAGTTTTTTTTTTGTTATGATTGGGAATCTGTGCAAGTGCATTGTGCCAATGAGTGAAAACAAAAATCAAATTTTAGAAAGAATATTCACGAGCTCTATCTGACTGGTTGATTCGGAACAGGTGGTAGCAGAGTTCGAAGAGCAATGGGCTAATGGCAAAGTAGACGGATGGATGGATGATGCTCAAGAAAATGGACATGCTTCTGAACAGAATACATCAATCGATCTGGACTACTATAGTACAGTTGAGGAACTTGTTGAACTTGGTCCCGAGAAATTGAAGGAGGTAAGGGCAGAAGGACAATTTGTCCGGTAACTTTGACCAATATTATTGTGATAAAATGGCACAAAGACATCTGCATGCTTTCTTAAGGTTAACTGAATTAGTATAAAGATCTGTTCTAGAGCCTTGACCTCATCATATCTAAAGTGTTGTCATTTTCTTCCTTCAGGTTTACCTATAGAGTTTTTTCTTCTCTTTTCTTTTTGCCGGTGTTGAGTCTATTGCTAACTTGCTATCTTATTGCATGATAGGCATTGGCTGCACTGGGATTAAAAACAGGAGGTACCGTTCAACAGCGTGCAGAAAGGCTTTTCCTTACAAAGGTATTTTCATCATCTCTTGTTTATTTAATTTTCTATTCCCAATTTGTTTCGTAAGTTGTATTTTGAAGAAGGTAAGAAGTAAGAAAATTATTCAAGTGGTGCTGTTGAATAATGATTTGTGTACCAGAACTTATTGCTGTTTGATAGTCAATGACCCATAAATCTTTATATAATGTAGTTATGGGTAAGTGTTTTTTTGTGTGGCTAAACTGGTTGATCTATTTAAAAATAATTTGGTTTGCAAATTGCAATAGGGATATTAGTTGCCATAATTTCATGATAAAAAAAGGTGGTGTTGATATTCCTTTTTTTACACTAAGACATTACTTTCAGATGTTGGGGGGCAGACATAGTATTCTCTTGTTTGTTATTAATGGTTGAACCAAATCTCATGTCTTTATTCTTTAACCCTCCTGCAGCACACACCTCTTGAAAAGTTAGATAAAAAGCATTTTGCCAAAGGTGCACGTAGGCCCTCCGAACATAATGGTGTGTCTGCTGCTCCACATCAAGATGGTGATGATTCAAAAGAGATTGCTCTCATGGAGGCCAAGATAGAGAAGCTTTGTGAGATATTGTCAGAGGTAATTGGTCAAATTTCTTTCTTTTAAAAAATGGATGATGATGAAAGTGACCTTTCCGTATTGTTGTTGCGCAGAAAATAATGCGAACAAAAGAAAATGTCGAGAAGAAACAGGCTCTGAGATATGAGGAGATGGAAGCTGAAAGAGAGGATGTAAGATTTATGTGATGAATGAAATATAAAGATACCCGTCTTTTAACCAGTCATTGGTTTTAAATTTTAATTAATTTTCTGTGTATTCTGTAGTATTGCTAACTTTTAACAAATAATCTTTCAGGAGGAAGTACCTGACATTGAGAGTGATGACGAGGAGCAGCAAATATATAACCCCTTGAAGTTGCCAATGGGTTGGGATGGAAAACCTATACCATACTGGCTTTATAAGCTTCATGGCCTTGGTCAGGTAATAATATAACTAGTTATGATGCACTTTTAGAGTTCAGCTACTTATTATTTCAGTTTCCAAATGGATTTGGCTTAAAGTATAATGGTGTATTCATTGATATAAGCATAAAATATATAAAAATCGTTTTCATGTGTTCAGGAGTTCAAGTGTGAGATATGTGGAAACTATAGTTACTGGGGCCGAAGAGCTTATGAGCGGCATTTCAAGGAATTTCGACATCAATATGGTATGCGTCGACTTGGTATTCCAAATACCAAGAACTTCAATGAAATCACATCAATTGAGGTACACCTTTTGACATTTTCATTTTCGTTTTATGGTGAAACTTATTTTTCTCACTATCCTTCTTTCCAATAGCTTGATCGGGATTTCTACTCCAGTTTATAAATATAAAATGGTGGTATATTTTATAGAAATAAAAGTAGATGTAAACATTAAGAAAAAAAGAAACAAAAAGGCTCTTTTAATATAGAATACCATATAATATAAATTCTATTGACTTGCTGCTGCAGATTTCATAAATCTTTAGTTAGTATTCAATAATATATGAGTTTTCTTTCTGCTTGATGCTTGACTAAGATGGGTCATGTTCTTCATGGGACATAGGGGTGAGGGTGGGTTGGTTTTGACCTAAAACTGATTATTTCGGTTAATGGTTACTTTTTACTGGTCACTTTCTGTTTTAAATGGAACGGTTATTGGTTTAGTGGGGCAGTTATCAGTTTTTATCAGTTAACTGTTAACCAATAGTGTAGTTGAACATTGGACAACCAACGATGATTAATCTATACTATGCGATTTAAGAGACGAAGAGAAGTAACACTAATTTTTGAAGAACAGTAGCACATGTTTACTAATGAATTAGTGATTATTCCATTCTGTTTACTAATGAATTAATGATTATTTCATACTATGTGATTACTTGTTCAAGACTGCGTGTGAAGAAGACGCCTGACGCGACGATGCTTGATGTTTGATATGTGATACACACAATCGAGAAATTTTTAAACAATTTGGTTAGGGATACGTAACTGAAACCGACTCATACTTTTCAGTTAATAGAAATTTAAAAACGAACCATTGGTTTTCATTTGGTTTCAGTTTTGTGGGTCAGTTTCTTCATTTATTTCGATTTTGGTCCGTTTTTTTGGTTAAGATGCTCAGTCCTATATGGGAGGATGCCATCTTCAAGTAAATTGATTGGTAGTTCACAAGTAGAGGTTGAAAATATCGACTCATTTGCTTATGAACTGGTCAGTTTGGGTTATGTTTTAACATAAATGTATCAAATAAAAATATCTTAACGTACAAATGAGTCGCTCAAAATCTGATTTTTATTGCAAACTCCTTCCTAATTTCTTTTCTTTGGTAACTTAGATTATCACAGTTCATGTAACTATATTTTTATTGCATCAAATATTAAATAAGGTGCCCATTTCTGCTACACTAAAAAATGTATGTTTTGACCAATTAGTCAATCTGCCTGACCCACTCTCACCTTGTCAACTGCATAAGCTATCCATCTCATTATTTGTGTGGAGGTTGTTTGGTTTGGTAGTAGTTCATCTGATTCCACGTTTCTCTTGGTGAGTTGGTTCTACTTTGGTTAACTCTCAGGAAGCACAACAACTATGGGAAAGAATAAAAGAGAAGCAAGGGGTGAACAAGTGGCGACCAGAACTCGAGGAAGAATATGAAGACCGAGAGGGTAATATATACAACAAAAAGACCTACACCGATCTTCAACGCCAAGGCTTGATATAAATGATATTGACTGCAAGTAAGTTTTTATCATTCGATAGTCCTTAACTCTTTATAGACGTTCTTAATGGAGATGGCTGTATCAACCCATTTTACTTACTGATGTATGGGTGGAATGAGGTTAAGTTTTTATCTCTCATAGGTTGATAAATTAAAGGAACTAACTTAGAAAGAAAGGGGTCGAGAAGTTGCCTGAAGATGCACCACTTTAGATCATTTTATTAAAAAGTGTCGTGAATTTTGTGATCATACTTAGGGCTAATGAAGGCGAGTTGAATCAACTCAATGCCAAGCTTAGCTAGACTCGATTAACAAACTTGAATCTCGAAATTCGACTCGAGCTAGATCGAGCCCTTATTTTGAAGCTCGAGCTCGATTAACTAGTTGGTATTTTCGAGCTCATCTTGACTCGACTCGACTCGTTTACCAATTTTAATATATTAAATAATGATAGTCATGATTTGATACTTTCGAGCCCAGCTTAGATTGACTCATTACTTTTGAGCTTGTTCACTCGACTTTTAGCAAGTATAAATGATTATGTAAATATACATTTACCCAAACGCAAAAATGTACTTGAGCTTGACGAGCCTAGTATTTTAGTACTCGAGTATTTCAACTTGACTTAAACCAAGCCTATCTCGAGTAGTCTCCAAGTCGACTTGAGTAGCCTGCGAGTTTTCTCATCTCGGATACACCCTAATCATAGTTGACTTGATTGTTTATAAATTTATGTACTTTGCACCAGTCACTAATCGCATTTGGATTTCGCTTTTTGATAGGGACATTCTGTATCAAAGTGCGCGGCTACAGACACAAGCACAAAGCTAGTTATTTTTGGTCGATGATGTTAACCTCAGTATGGTTTTTTGTCATGAGAAACTCTGTTGTAATTTTTGGAGTATAGATGCAAAATCAGTGTGTTGTGTTGGCTTCGTAAAATCCATCGCCTGTCACACATTATGTCATCATTACGCTCCTAGTTTTAATGACTGGTTTTTAAAGCCATTATGGGAATTAAATTATATTATTACATTTCATTATCATATGCAACATGTGACTTATTTAAAAAAAGATTCTTGTATAGAAGATAGATCCAACAACAATCTTTAACAATAGGAGGGGGTACCTCCAAGGAGTGATAGGCATGCATCACGACATGATCCATTGAAGGCTCGTGTGTGGCTGGTACGATGGAGTAATGATTACGCGTGATTAAAAAAAGCTGACATGATGTATGTGATTAAGTATCCGTCTTCATCCCTGGCACTTGCCACATCAGAACACATCATCTTCATTTTGTTAATTAAAGAAATTCTCGTTGTATTATCTTTTTCTCTCTTTTCTCCCTCCATGTCCTCCCAATTTCCCTGTCATTTCAGCATTGTCGACTCCCAGGGGTTGCGTTCCTGCTTGGTACCAGGGAAAATCATCTTTCCCGCAGTAGGATAGGAAGAATATACTAGTTACTCTAACTGAACATTAGGGACAGCACAGTAAATGAACAAAAAGGCCAGAACTATGATTAGAAATAAATGAGGTGCCTATTCTTTACTTCCTTGAAAGCCTGCTACTGGTTTTCTATATCTAATATTCTTTATTACCTTCTCCAAAACAAAAAACAAAAAAATGAAAAAAATTACAAGTTAGTCGAAGTGGCTCGTCGTTTGTCGGAGACACCATTTCTATACCCTTCTCCACTATCACTATCTCCCTCCCTAATTCATAAACTTCCTGCAATTTGATGCTTTACATAAACATGGAACTTTGCAATCATCACTCTCATCCGGATCAAACAAGTAATCATACCTAAAACATGGGAAAAAAATACCAATAAAAATAAAGAAAAGAGAATGCTTGAGGATAAGATTGGTTCTTGGTTTTGTTACGAAAGCACTCACGTTAATTCGTCACCAGTTGCAACGTTGGTTCTTGCAATAAGTACGATTCGGCTTTCGTCACCACCTACACTCATGATCCTCGCATAGCAGTTTGGCATACACTAGAAAAAGGTACGGGAACAGTAGCCAAGTAAAATTATGTTAAAAAACGGTAGAATGGACAGGTTAAAATAGACACCAAACATGATTTACTAAAAGCTATATTATGTCAATTGGAATCTAATTTTTGAATAAAACGATTTTGGAGGTTGTATGCATTAGAAATATATTCATTTTCTTCTAGCAACTTTTTAATTTTTTTAATCCAAAAAAGATAAAACATGTACAAAACAAATATATTGTAAAATGCACGTAAAAGGGTGGTTAGGGACGTACGGAGTGGTTGATTAGACGTGCTACGTTTCCTTTATCAGTTGCATCTACGACGACTTCTTCACTGATTTTAAACAGCTACAAACAAACAAGATTTGACCATAGTCAACTCGGTTTTATAATCAGACCGAAGTCGCAAATCGTGTGAAACAACAAACAAGTAGAGAAACTCACATAGCAGTCTTTGCCTTCTCTGCGATAACGTGCTTCCCTTAGATCAGCAACACTTCGCCTCACCTGTTCACCACGATATTCCAAAACCTAGAGAAAATATACATGTAAATGGGTTTGTCCCAAAATTAGTGTAGCATTTGGACTTGACACGTATTTAACGATAGTGAACGGAAATATCCTTCAATGAACAAAACCAAAAAAATCCACAAACTTTCCGTCTATAAAATCAAATTTACCATTTCGCCCTCCATGATATTTTGACGTGCAAAAAGACCCCATCCATGAATTCCAGATCTCCCAAAGCAAACCCGGTCATTTTCAGTTCTCTGCATTTGCATCGAAGACCAAAATTTTGTTACCTTGTTTAAAAATGATAGTATGATAATAAAAAAGTTTAGCTACAAACGAAATACGCCAAATGGGTCGATAGTCAAACAAAGTGTTTTCTAATCATAGTTCGTGTAATACTATACCTTTATGTAATCTTATGCAAGACACAAATTACTTATAAAACATTTTACAATTTTGGATAAAATTGTTTCAGGTCAAACCATTAACCAATTGTCTCAACCCGTAAAATAAATAATACGATTGACCCATTACCAACCCATCCATTTCAAAACCTCTTAGATAAAACCTGTCTATTATAGAAAGGTTGAAACTTTACCTGTAAATGACGTAGTCTTTCCCTGAAAGTAGAAAAGCTTCGAGGTTCCTGCATTTCCTGTAAAAAAGAAGGTATCAACTATGTGATCTTTAAGGTTTTACAAGAAGCCAAAGCTAATAGATTTTTTTTTTCTAAAAAGAATTCTTATAAGAAATGACAAAAGAATTACCCTAAGGCTGTTCAACCGTTGTATTGTGGCTAAAGAGTGATGACATGGCCGGGTAACTCGGTGCATAATTAGCCGCTGTCCATTATTCTGACAAACAAAAAATCAATACAAAAAAGGGTATAAATCAACAAATTTGTTGCTTCACCAAGTGATTTTCTAAATTGAATAAATACATTACTCGAGACTACCTTGTTTTGTGATCGGTGGTGCTCCCTACATCTTGCGGCAGAATAGGGCTCAGCCTCTGTAAAAGTTTCAGGGATTGGAGCTTCTTGAAGTTGTAATCTTCTTGATGATATTAATCTTGAACCGCTCTTGTTATTATTTGAAAGTAGGCTTTTAGTAGAAATCACCCCTCCCGGCGTCTGTATTATTAAAACGGTATCTGGATTTGGAGCCCTGAAACAAAACACAGCGATAAATAAAATTTTAAACCATTTTATTAAAATACAACACTTCGGTAAAGATAAGATAAAGCGATTTCAACTTAAAATCCATAAGATTGTTATAAATAAGGACCTGTGATAAGCGCAATAAGACACCATCCTCGTGATCTGCTTCCCGTTCTTTTGCAAGGAATGAAGCTGTAGCAAAAAAAATTCACATCTTAGAATTCTTTTATTTATCCCTCCCAATTTTTTCAGGCAACAAAGATTGATATTAAAATCTCAAAAAAGTAAATAAATATCCACACCATGGCCATGAGGCGTAGACTATTGAAAAAAAGGAGCCTTACCTCCATCCGATAGCCAGCCCTGGATGCACATGTTGCATGATAATATGTGGAACATTTTGAACATTGTGTACAAGATCCATGAATTTGTTTACAAACAACACAGATCTGAAACAAGACACAAACTCAAGTCAACTATATAATATATCTGACTATTTGTAAAATATACAAACTATCCTTTAAAAAGGACCAACTTTGCTAGTTTTAATTGAAGGGTACTATGAGTATACGACACAGGAAAAATAATGAACTTTAACAAAGAAAAGTGGCAATTTCTAAAACATCAAAGAAAAGATATTGCAACAAATTACGTATTTAGACATTATCAATTTATCATTTAAACAAAACAGGATATACTAATTTACAGGTAATATGATAAAGGGCAAAATGCAAATAAAGAATTTTAACGTAGAAAACTTGCAAAATTAAGTAATTTTTGTTCCACGATAAACCCCTCTTTTGGTCATTAATCAGTGCTATTTTAGCCATTAGATAGATAAAATAAAGTTTCTTAAGCTATATATCGACTCAAACATCAGAAGTATAGCGAGACGAAGGGAGTCATTGTTCCTTTTTGCTCTGTATTATTATCTATTATAAATAAAGTAAAGAATGTAGTACCTTTACAAAAGAGTTTGATGGGATACTTAAAATTCCAAGTGCAGGCTCCATTTTCTCATCACTTGCAAAGCAAACTTCAGGCCGGAACCAAGCACAGGTTACATGCACCCACAGTGGCTCCACATCAGTAGGCTTCAGAGCACCTCCTGAAACCAAAATCAGATTTTTTTAATACTAATTTAATAAAAGAATATACTAAAAAATAAGTTACATTTATAATGTGTGGATGGATTTAATGGAGTATGCAGAAGAAGAAAAAATCAGCTAATGTGTAAAGTTGATGCCTTTTACAGGACAGAGGCAGCACTCTCGCTCAACATCTGGTGTCTCACACGATCGGCAAACCCACGAAGTAAAATCTTGAACATTTCTTGCCCCATAACATTCTTGGTGTACAGCTATTTGACATCTGTCGTGAACAATAAAAAAACGTTCTCATGTTATCTATAAATGAGACCCACAAGTAAATAACCGAAACGAGTAGGATATTAACTAAACCTGATGCATATAATGATTTTGTTGTAGTCCCAATCTTCAATCCAACGACATACAGCACAACGTTCGGTTGTCCACTTGGCATATACTGGCTCATATTTTTCTAGAAAATACAAAATATATATCAACATATATGCAGAAACATTAGAGGTGGCAAAAGAGGCGGGCTTGCCCAAATTTTTGTATATAGTCAATCCAGAAACAAGGTTAGCTCAAATTTTATAATTAATTAGTGTGTCAAATATGAGCTAAATAATAGTTTTTATTACAATCGTTTGCTCATTTTTTGATTATATTATTAGAAAGGTTTATGCAACAAAAATAAACTTGAGGCAGTTTTTGAACACCCCCCACCTCCCCCCGGGCGGGGCCCCTCTTTCAAACATCCTGATCAGTTTCTATAAAAATTTTAATTTATATTAATGTTTACACATCAACCTGTTAAATATAAAACATAACCCAAGTCAGCCCATTCATAAGTAAATGAGCTGAAAATCCAACCCCTAAGAAATATAGAACAAGGTACCGTTAAACCCACTTCCTAGAAACAGGACATACCTTGTAAGAAACTAAGCAATTTTTGTTTTCTTGCTTTTAATGAAGGGCGTTTAAGAGAATTGACGGAAACAACAGCGCGGGCATGATACTCAGCTACCTGAAGCATCTGCAAAATAACATATTTTTTGGACAACTTTTATTAGAATCTGCAGATTAATTCCTACATTAATCACACCACATTGTAAATAAAACAAAGACATCATTATACGTACATACACCCTCCCCATAGAGATAGTTTAGTTTAAAAAACAAGAGGTGAACACACATTGACAGAAATATCCCTCCGTATTGAAAAAAACATCCCTAGACTATTGTTATTTTTCAAAAAGGGTTTAGTTACTGAAAATGTATCCAACTTGTCACCTTTTGCTATTGTATGTACTGAACTTTCAAACTTACCATTTAATGTACTGGAC
>JAUEJL010066370.1:0-17379 GCA_032274825.1 Drosophyllum lusitanicum | reverse complement strand
TTACCTTCGGGTTATCGTGTTCGTGTCGTGTTCGTGTCGACAAGTTTCGTGTCATTTTCGGATCGACCCATTTCTGACCCAAACCGTTTCGTGTCGTGTTCGTGTCAACCTAGATCGTGTTCGGTTCGGGTTGGGTTTCGTGTCGTGTCAAGAATTGCCAGCCCTACTTATAAATACTTTCATATTTATTTATCTAAACTCGCATTTTCTATATATATTCTCTTCTCCTAAATTTCTCTTAACCACGTATAATTCGTCTAAAAATGTCAAGTTTTAGTTCATCTTTCATGGAAAAATAAGATGATATTTCTATTATTCAATTAATATTTAATTATATTGCACAAATTTGTTAAGGTATATATATTTGTACAATTTTTTAGTTAATTACATTACATATAATGGTATTTTAATCATAGTTCGTTGTATTTTTATGCACTTTTCTCTTTATTTATTAATTTTAATGTATTTTAAGTAATTTTAAATGTTTTTTTATTTAATGTGATAGTTACTTAATTTAATTTTTAGGGTATTTTATTTTGGATTTAATAAGAGTTAAAAATAGAAGGATAGAATGGTCGCCATAAACCACTATGAGGGTATTCTTGTTGTGAACTTGTGGCAGTGGTGAAGAAGTGTATGTGATGTAGCACTAAGATAGCATCCAGGATGATTCTGTATCCCGTATTCACTCTGTATGCTCTTAAACAAACGATAAAATAGCAGAGTCTCTCAAAGCGAAACTTAAAGGACAACACAACACAATTAGCTACAGAAACCAACATGACTTGACTCATGAGTTAACGATTCGGAATAGACATATTCATGACTCATAAATTAACCAATATAACAGATCTTGAGAGTTCACGAGATGCAAAAGCCCTAGAATTCCAAAAAGAACTTCAAACTACCAACTGCATGTAACAAAGGGCAAAGAAATAAAAGTGGAAGACACAATAAATCTAAAAACTTCCAAGATTAATCAATAATTTCAACCAACAAAACCAAAATTACCAACATCAAACAGAATTCTTCCAATTGATAATCAATCTACCCGAATTTCGGACGCTTGGGAGCACTGCTGCTATGACCTCCATGGGATTGATCATCGCCGTCCGAGTCCAAGTCGGAGTCGGAGTCCGAGTCCGAGTCTGACCCGGACTCACTTTCCGAGTCATCATCTTCTGAGTCTGACTCAGTTTCCATATCAGAAGGTTCATAGACCTGGTCCAATTCCTGTGAACCTTCAGAATCCGAGTCACTAACTTCCAGATTCAAGAACTCCCATCTTCCTTCATCTATAAATTGTTTTGGGTCATCCCTAATGGTTTTCAATATGGCCCTCCAGTTCATATTCAACTTGCTCTCATAATACTTGATGTCTGAAGTTTCTAGCAATCTTTTTATGCCATTAAGTGAGCTTGAGGGAATCGAGTCAATGCGTAGCACTTCACGTTCGAAGTCCTTGAACACAATGGCCATGTCAAAATTCTTCTGTGCTTGCCTGACTCTCTCCAGGTTCACAATCTCAATCTCTCTTAAAGAAACCACAAAAAATGGTGTCTCTATCAACTCAATTAGGCAATTTGGTGTAGGGACAATGAAAACAGATGCTTTATGTGGAACCCCATGGAACCCAAGTTGTCTCAAAGGCTGGTCAAACTCTAGGTTATTGACCCCATTCACAAAATTCTTGAAGTCGATGTTAATCTTGTTTCGACGATTTCTTTCTCTATGTTCTTCTTCAATCTCATCTGGGTCAAAGGCAGATCGTTTTCCACATCCAACGGTTTGCACTGCATCCATCACCTCGACGTAGAATTGAACATCTTTAGTTTTCTTGTTTCCAACCATAATGTCATTGTGGAGATGAAAGTGGACCAATGTGATCATTTCCTTCTCTGCTGGCTGAAAGAAAGCATGTTTTATATTACTAAATAAAACATCCACACGTTCATCCGGTCTTGATGTCGAGTATCTAAAACCATTTTGATGGGCCTCTAGAGTACCTGAAAGCTTCCTTCCACGCCCACCAAAAGGAGGTCGGATCCAAAGCTGAGTCAATCTTATTGGCTTGAATTTGTTCCCTGAAAGTACAAGCTTTTCTTGGTTGACTAATGTTGACCTCTTAGCTCTTTCCACAACATTATTTCTAAGTTTTTTGATCATTTCCACTACTACACTGGCGTGCCTAGGGTCCGTTGAACGATAAGATAAGTTTTTCAGGAAAACATCACGCGTGTTATTAAGAGATATAGGTACCCCAGAAACATTAAAGATTATGTGAATATAGCAGTTATTATTTGCATCTGACTTGCTGAAGACACTTTTCACAGTTGTGATATGAAAACGGACCATATCTCCATGTATTGGAAGAAGTATGACTTCATTCTTCTGGTCAATTTGAATCATCATTCTTCTAGGAACACTCGTAACATCATTAGAAGTTCTAATAGTATTTCGACTATTAACCGTCGCAGTTTTATTACCAGCAAGAATGGCTTCTTGTTTCCGTTTTTCTGCCATTACAAGACTGCTGTCCAGAACCCTGCAACAATGCATCAATTGAATTTAGATGCCCAAACTATGGTAAGAGAACTTAATCGTTTTTCTATATACGGTTAAGTATTTGAATAGTTAGTTATGTTTCTCTATACAAAGTTGTTTCTCATTAACAAAAACTGAAACAAATTCATGTTCTCTGAATAATGATCAAATATCCAATGCAGCAACCAAACAAGTTAAGCCATCCCGAATATTCTATTGAAACTAAGCAAATACAGAGAAAATGTAAACCAGCAATCACCAGGGTCGGGATCTGTAGAGGAAGCAAAGGCTAAACCGTTGCAGGAGAAGGAATTGGAACTGGGTCAGATTTTGTTTAGGAGTGATTCCAAGTTGTTAGTTGATGAAAAAATTGGAAATAAAGATACTTCATGGAGAACAGTTTATACAGTCAGATAAGTAAAGATGCTATTGGGCGAAGGCGAACCATTAAGGTTATGCAGAGTACCTCATGATCGCATCAAAGAGGCCGATAAGTTTGTGAAGAGAGGAATTGTGAGATCGTCAAAGCTGGTGTTGTGGTCTTAACCTAGGGTGCTATCCCTTGCGGATAATCAGAGAGCTGTTCACATGAGCCGTTTGCCAGTATCTTCAGGTATCATATCAAAATAATGCTTTGGAGGGTGAGTGGGTTCTGGGTAAACTCTGTTGGTCTAATGGATTGCCATGTTATGTAGTTTAGGAACAAGATGTTTAAAAGCAATTCTCCCATTCTAGAAGATAGATTAATAGAAAAGGGAAGTTAAACTTTCTTTCCTGCATGTGTGATTAAAGTTATTTGGCACCGCAAGAACCCTAACACTCATACCAAAATTTCGAAAGCAAAATTCCTAATCCGAAACGTAAATCCATTAATTAAACCAAAACCACAGAAATCCAAAAGAAAACAAGAACCATTTCAATAATCTAGTAAATGCGTTTTTTGAATTTTATCACACGTACAGGCAAGTGGGTCGATTTCCTAAAGTTCGTATAGCAAAATTCTAGGGTTTGTTCGCAAAAGGAAACCGCCGATAATCTTCAAACAATACTATCAATCAACCCATCAAACACTAACGATACAGAAACTTAATTCACATAAAAACGCATAAAATCGAAAAGATTATACTGCGATTATGTTCAAGACCATGAACTCACCTGTAATTCGATGATTTGCCACCGGAAGGAAAATAGAAGACGAGTGGAATTGGGAATTTAGAATGGAACGTGCATATATACAATGGCCGACGATGAACATATATATAGTTTTTGAAACAATGGGGTAATTACAAAAACAACCCCTAATGTTTAGTTTAATTATCGAATCTACCTTTTAGATTTAAATACTACAAAACCTCCCTTATTTTCATTATTATTTATTTATAAAATCATATATTCTTCTAAATGATAGCCTACTAATCCAGTTAATACCACTTGACATAAACTCATGGTAGTGTAAGAAATTTGGCTCTTTTCAAATCTAATGGATTTAAGCCAACTAATGTTATTGAGGATTACTAGGCTACTTTGGAAAATATATTATCTCTTTTTTAATTTTTATATTAAATTCAAATATAATTAAAATCAATCGAATTACAGAATTTAATCAAAGAACAAATCCTAGTCGTTAATTTAAAACCCTGTGAACATCAAGCAAAAATGTTATTGCTGGTTTTAATTCAGAAAGAACATGAAGAACCCAATAAAAGAATATAAAGTGGATAATTAACAAATTGAATTTTGAAAAATAACCCTTACAAAAAGATTCTTAATTCAGACATCTAATATCAATCATTTTAGAGCGGCAAATAATTTAAGCAATAGGAATAACTAGTCAATTAAACTTAACTAGAAAAGTATTTGTGTTATTGTAACATCCCGATTTTTTTCTTTTACATTTCAAACATTGATTCATAGATATAAGATTCCAACCACAAAAATAGAGTTTACAACCATAAGAAAATAAATATTGTTAAAAACAACAGAAGAAAATGTACTTAAAATATTAAAATAACAGTCTATGGTCATACTTGAGCCTTTCCCTTATCCGCACCTGAAGTTTCTGAAAAAGAAAACGACATCAAGGGGTAAGCATAAAGCTTAATGAGCTTCCACAACACCTGAGCCTTTCCCTTGTCCACACCTATGGTTTGTCGGTTTTTACAGTTTTGATTCCTAGCTTTTTATTTTTACGAATTTGATCCCTAAATAGTTAAACCTCCTACGCTTTTAGTTGTTGGTCAAACTAAAATGACAAAACTACCCCTATCTTCTTCTATTTTTTATTTTCTTAATTTTTAAAATGCTTTTAAAAAATTAAAAATTAAAAAAATTACCCCTCTCTAGTCGCTCTAATATCTCTCTCTACTCTCTCCTTTCTCCTCTCTCTGTGTTATGCACCAATGCCACCTATCACCTCATCACCGCCACCGTCACCTCCACCCGCCACCACAACCACCACCTCCGATCACCATCTCCGCAATCATAATCACCCCCACCAACAGCGACAACCACCACCTCTCTTTAAAAAATGTCTCTTTTTCCCCTTCTCCCTCTCTCTTTGGTCTCTTTCTCTTTCTCTCTCTTCGTACCGGCGACTTAAACAACATCATCACAACTGCCGCAACCTACGCCCAACCACCTTCACTTCATCTTCAATGACATACCTCATTCACTTTAAACTACAAGCCTTAATTTTTAAACACCACACCACCATCCTAACCTACAGCCACCGCTACCGTAAACTACGGCCAACCACCTACAACATCACTTGCATCTTCAACCACACGTGTCCTTCATCTTCAACCACAAGCCCTAATTTTTAAACACCACCACAACTGTAACGTATTGTAACTAGAAAATCGATTTTAGGGTTTTTCAATTTGAGTCCTTTCGATATGATCTTGATTTGCGACAATGTCTAGGGTTTTATGCGATAGGGTTTCTCATCGGTTCATATTTTGCAATTTACAAAATTTGAGATGTGCGATTTATATGGAGATAGGTTTTATGCCATGTGAGATTTTGTATGCAAATAGGTCTCCGAACGAGGTAAAGAGAGAAGGGAGATAGATAGAGAAGGGTTGCCGGTGGGTTGTTTTTCTGCGATAATGGGTGGTGGTGGTAGGCAGAGAAGTTGAGAGAGAGGATAGATATGGAGAGATTGAGACAAGGGAGGTGGTGGTGGTTTCCTAGCACAAAGGGGGAGAGTGAGATGTTTGAGAATAGAGAGATCTCTTTTTTATTTTATTTATTTATTTTAAAAATAATTTAGGAATTAACTAAACATTTAAAAATTATATAAAACACGAGGGTAGGGGTAATTTGTTTTATTTAGTTTGACTAGGAACCAAATTCGTAAAAGGTTTAACCATTTAGGGACCAAATCTATAAAAATAAAAAGTTATAGACCAAAACCGTAAAAACCACCATAAACTAAAAATATAATTAACTTTGTTAATAAAACAAATATCATGTCACACGTACAAACATAAAAGTCGTGATAAATTCTTGAGCTATCATCACAAAGCCCACCTATATAGTATTTGGGCTACCCCACACAGAACAAGTCATAAGGCATTCATGTGTAACAATTAATTAACATGCAAACAATATATCATAGCCGCATATAGTTCAAACAATTACCTATAACTATGAGCGGACCCAGGATTTTTATTGACTGATGACACCATATAATGATAAAAATAAAATTAATTAAAATTGAAGATGTTCTTCGGGTTTTTCCAGGGTTTCAAGTTAATCGGGTCGGATTAACGAAGTTTCGGTTGTTGTTCCAGTATTTTAGGGCCAAAATTAAAAATAAATACATTTTATATGAAGTCTTGTTAATTAAAGTGTTATTTTTAAGGTAAATAAAGTATTTTAAAGGTATAAATCGAATATTGAACCATATCTTGTCATTTTTTATAAAAGAATTTATTTTTTATTAGATTTTGGTGTTATCAAAAATTCACTGGTGGCACCCTAAACTTTGAGTGGTTGCACCGGCTTAAAAACGTTAAAATTTTTCACTACACGGACAAAATTGACCGGTGTCCCGTGCCACCACCACCCAATGGGCAGGTCCGCCCCTGCCTGTAACACACATAATACAAATAAGACGCAAAAGGACATTAATTTGCCCAACACGGGTGTACGCCTCAAACTACTTGGTGCCTACAACGAACTTAAAATTCTCTAATTAAATTATTTACGAATTCATATTTGGCAAATAACTTTTTTCACATCCGTCTTGTCGATATCCTTAAAGAAAAGAAAACAAGACATTTTAATATAACACTATCATGAAACAAGACATTTTAATGTAACATCATCAACAAGACGTAAAACATATTCAAGTTCCTTTTTTCTCATAGCATATATATGTAATATTTTTCTAATTTTAATTCTAAATATAAACATCGATGCAATGTATTTTATTCTAGATCCTTTTGTAGTATGATTACATACTAAATTAAACGAGATCTAAACCGATAACTTTTAGGGTTGATTCTTTACCATCTTTATAAATTCAAATGCCACTGTAACCAATCAAAGGAGGTGAACCATGACACCTTCTTCACCTGCAACATAAATGATAAGAAGAAATGGAGATATGTACTGTGTTTGTGGTGATTGAATGTATGTGAAACCTCCTAGACCAAACATACCTCAAGTATATAGAAGATTTGTAAGCTGCACACATTATGTAAGTGTTTTAGCTGATAAAGCCTTAATTTTGCTAGTGCCCTTCTGTTGTGATTCCATATGATTTCCTGTAACTATGAAATTGTGTCATAATTCTATATAAATTTCATATATTCACAGTGCAAGAATAGGAAATGCAATTATTGTGGTTTTCTTGATCCAATGGCTGCTCCCAAATTAAAGTTACTAAAAGATGTTAACATAAAGTGATGATGGATGATTTCATGAAGGTGTTTGATTTTGAGAATGGGCTTAGAAGTACAAAGATGGAGCTATGCATAGCAATTCATTAGCTTTCTCATTCACTCCCAAATCCCAAGTCATTCTCACTTTTGTTCCTACATCATTACCATATCAGTTTCCATCACTTGGAAAGAAAAACTATTCTGTCAATGACATCGCTGGTTAAACGGTTCTCACTCAGTCATGTCAGCATTTCTTCAAAAGGTGATAATTTGTTCACGACTTTTTGTCATACACAATAAAAAGTTGTTGCTTGTACCATTATACCTATGAATTTGTGGATGAGATTAATAGGTAGTGAATTGATATGGGCAAAAAGATCCAGATTGTTGTGTATAACAAAATGTTGTGCAAAAATCATCACTCATCTTCAAAAGGAGATGATTTATACATATCAGGGGTTTGTCATACATACTAAAAACTAAAAAGTATATATTTAGACAATAATACGCTTAAACATTAAGATGAGAATAAAAGTTTACAGTTTTGTAAGGGTAAAAATCATCTCTTTATCTTCAAAGCCACATCAATACAGCTACCTCTTTCCACTCCTTCCACAATTTAGATTTTCTTTTTCTGTTGTTTTTCAAGATTCAAGGTTTTCACAAATCACCCAATTATAGTTTTGTAGTGTTTTTATGAAATAATGTAAGTGTATCCTTGATCTCATCAGCCTCATCTGAATTCATGAGCATACTGCAATGAGCACAGGAAGACACACCAAAGGCCAAACATGAAGAATACAATGATTGTTTCATTAATATTGATGTTGTTATCAGGTAATAACTTGTAATCAACACTTTCAACTGTACTAAAATCACTATCATGGGACAACTCAAACCGAAAACGACCCAGAAGACTAAAATCATCGCCCAGATCAAAATACTGATGTTGATTCTTCCAAAACAGTTAATGCAAGAAATTCAAGGAAAAAGTCAACGCAACCTTCACTTTCCTATTCTTTATGCAGTCAGTATCTTCAATTGAAATGTTTAATCAACACCTACACCAAAATGATAACAAATTAATCGACTTTAAATAATGAATTGAAGTCGAAAGCACAAATCTTGCATAGATCAACTAACCGGCTGTACTACATCCAGCATTCCAGCTTCTAAAAACTTAATCTTTTTGGTCAACTGATGTAGACTGGTTAATGCTCTTGTTTGCAACTTGGGACTGGCATCACATAAAGACTTTGGTTAATCTCTCAAATAATAGTTTGCACACTATAAAAGGATACATGGAGTGTGTTAATTCATAGAAGTTGTTAGAATCAGATAATCAGCTGTAATGTATAATACAGAACTAGGAAGTAATGTTCGATGGATTTTTGAATTTTTCAGCTGTTTGAAGTTGTAATATAATAGATGTTTGAGTTTTTGACAAATTCTGTTTCGATTTTTCTTTCTTTTTTGAAGAATAGCAAGGTTTTGTCCAGACACGAAAGTTTGATTATTAAGCCTTTAAGTTGCAGTTATGAAATACTCACTTCCAGACATCAAATTCAAAGACTATTTTAGTTAAAACAAGTAGTTGATACCTGATTAGATGTCAGTGTCATCGCATTAGGGTTCTTATTTTGCATAGGGTCCTTGGAGCTTGGACCCACATCTGGAACTTCAACTTGTGGGCCTGTTTGCCGAACAGCAGGATTCATAGGAATCCCGGGCATAGGTTGTTGAGGTAATAACATTGGCATTCCTTGACTAGGATGCCCATAAACAGGTGGGGAAGAAAGAGGGTGTCTTGAACCTTGTGTAGTAGGAGAAAACGAAAACATATGTTGTCCGCCATTCATCTCCATTCCCATTCCCATTCCATAACTCATTCCCATGGGGGAGAAGTGAGCAGGATGCATATGTTGCATTCCACCGGGGAACATCATTGGTGGCATATATAATCCAGTTCCCATTGACATAATCTGTAACAGTTTATAAATCATGATATGCATGAAATTCAAGAACAAATGAAGGGAAATGGAAAAAGCAAGAAGATTAATATGAAGTAGAAAAAAATGATGAAAGATTGTACCTGTACTTGAAGTTGAAGTGTCTTTAAATACTCAATTGCCTCATCAAGCATTGATGCTTTATCCACCTTGTAAATCAAAAACTAAAATGTCAGTTTGCAGAATCCACATTTAAGTTTGAATATAGCCAAGAGTTTCAAGAATTGGGTTCATCGAATATTCAAATACGAGGAAAATAAGATTTAGAAAAGTGCTATAACAACAAAGATTCCATATAAGTTTCAAATATAAGGAAAATACACGGAAAGAGATTCATGGAAGAGGAAATTACATTGTGTACCTTGTTGCAATTTGGTATGAGTTCTTGTAAAGCACGCATTTTTTCATTTATCCTATCCCTTCGTCTCTGTTTCAACATTAAAAAAAGAATTAATTTGCTTCTTAAGATAACATTAATACAAACCACCACCTCAACTCAAGGGGCTTCATGAACTCTATAGACTAATTGGGCTCAAGAAGAAATGGCAATTTTGGGCCATTTACTTATGAATGAGCTGACTTGTGTTGTGTTTTATCTCAAACGGGTTAAACAAAATTTTAGCTAAAAGGGGGAATGGATCAATGGATTGAAAGTCACACAAACTATTGCTAATGTTTAGACTTTTTATTCAAAGATTAAAATTACTATTGTAGAAAAATCTTGTTTTTGTTATCGTAATTAGCATTTTAATTATTTATAAGAAAAATGATAGCGCTCACCCTTTCGGATAAATTGTGAACTTCAGCAGCCCGGCTTCTCTTGGAACCTGAACCACTTCTAGAACCACCTGCTTTTTTAGTGCTCAATGATTCTTCTTCAACATCCTAATCAAAACACTAATGACAATCACTAGACGGAACATAACATAACTAAGTTTAATATTAAAAGAAGCAAAACATACTTGACTCTCGCACTCAAAGTCTTCCACATCATGAGATTTTCTCTTGGAATTTCTAGTCAAATCATTGGAAGCTCTCTCAGCACTATTCCCTGAGCAAACAGAAGAAGATGCACCAACTGGCTCGTTGCTCTTTACTGTTTCTGGACCAACTTTACCTCCATTTGCATCATTGGAAGACTTCTCAACACAATGTGGCTCATCGAGTGGCTTATTCATTAAAGGGTTCAAACCTGCTTTGACTGAATCCAAACTAGGTTGACCAACGAACCCAATTTCTTTCTGTGGCCCATGATTTACAACATTAACTGCAGCATGTTGATCATGTTTCAGGCCGTTAGCATTAGCATTAGCTTTAGCCATAGCAGCCGGTCTTGAGAAATGAGAAAAATTCAACACAGTAGTGGTGGAGTGAGGCGGTAACGAATCTTGTTTCTGCATTGTTTTTTCGTTCCTGCCTACCGGATCTTTATGAATTACATTCTGTGGTTTACTTCTACAACTACTATTACCTTTGTCTAAAACTCCTGATCTGACAGTTGGATCTGAAAATGAAAACAAATTGCTATTTCTTGAACCCTTAGATGTGTTTGATTGGTCTAAAACGGTAATCAAATTTGGATCTTTGTTAACTCTCTTTTCAATAACATTAAGACCATTACACACAGGGGGTTCATGAACCGTTACACCAGATATCTCGGGTAAGAAATCAGAATAGTAATCATCAAGCGGATAATTCAACCAAGGTACCATATCATCATCTTGATTCAATCCGATTTCGGGTATAGGTACATCCAAAAGACCACTTTTTTCTTGAACTCTTGGTGTTTGATACTGAAAATTACTTGAAACTGGTGCCTTTTTAGCTTTACTAGACTGACCCTGCATCATAATCTGACCCTTTTCCCAAATTAACTCCACAAACTCATCGTTCGGTCTGCAATTATCATAACCCACAAGAATCAATTCAATAAAAATAACAACAGAATTGAGAAAATAAGCAATCAAGATTCAAGAAACTTACATATATGAAATATCTGTTGACTTTTGCTGAGATGATTCATTCTTTCCATTAATAGATCTATAGAACTCTGAAAGTGGCATCTCTAAAACACAATTACAAAGATTTCTCTCAAAATTCATTCACAGCCTTCAAACCTTGACTTTATTATGTAAACCTCCAACCCACTTGATCAAACACCTGCAAAAAATCATGACATCAGATGGTAAAGGTTTTATTTTATTTTTAGGTATATATTTACTGACAATTTTTTTTTTTAATTTTATCTATTTCTGTACATGTCTGTATGAACATTTGTATATGTTTTCCTTTATAGTAATGTCTTAATCTGACAATATTATCCTTAGCAGCAATAAATGAATTACTAAAAAATTAATTATTATTATTATAATTATCAGTCAAACCTATTCTTTAATGGTGCCCTAAAAGATAAAGCAAACCTGAAACTCAATCTAATTAAGCTTATTCTATGTACTAAAGTACAAACAAATATACTCTAATCATCAGTCAAACATAAGTAAACACACCCACAAACGAATTTGACGATGAACTATTGAATTATTTATTAACAATTAACAACAACCCATAATTCCTTAAACATTGATTATTCTAATCAGCTAAACAAAAGTCACAATTAAACAATTAGTGAATAAAGAAACCAACCTCTGTGTAAATAAAATTCAATTAAAAAAAACCCCAATTAGAGACAGCAAGCGAAAGATCAAGATCAGTTCATCTGACAGATATCTTTCTTCCAAATTTCAGGAGGTCGATAATCGAAGTGCATTAAACAATAATCTTGAAGAAGACCCAGTTGTTTTACAGATTGGATTGAGTGTCAATTTCTTGAAAATGGTAAAAGCATATAGAGAAAAGGGAGAATTGAAGTGAGGAGTAGTAGAAGACGGCGAAAGGCTTGCGGAAAATGGAGGTAATCAAGAGAAGAATCACCTTTAAGTTGCAACACAACTGTTACTTCCCTACCAAATTTGTATTTCTCATTTTAAATTTTTAATAATTTTATCATAATTTTTTATTTTATTAATTTGTTTTTTTATCAAATGGATATTTATAGAATAATCTTTTTAAAAAAAAATTATACCTTGTTTGTTTCGATATTTTTTTCTTTTTCTTCTGAGTATGATAATTTCTAACACTAAAAATACAAAAATCCAAGTGTCAATATAAAAATGAGAAGGATTTGAAACTTTTTTAGTTTTTGTGAGTTTTAAATATAGCTGTAAACAAACTGAATATTTATAAATTGTATATGAAATTGTTTAAGCGGAAAGTTATAGTTACTTACTAGTACTACTGTGTCTCCTGGCGTTTACAATTTGAATAAATGAAGACACCAAATTAGAAACCATGACACCTTTTGCAGCCAGCCGCCATGACACACTATTCCGCGAACAAGTCAATCTTCTAAATGAGCAAACACAAATATACGTTTGTATTTATTTATTTGTTCAGCTAAAGTTAAAAAATCGAACAAGGGCAAACCTCTTTCGTGTTCATTTAGTTCGTTTACATATCTGGTTTTTAAAAGACTACAAGAATATTTGCATGATGTTAAAGAGTCCCATATCAACAATACAATAAATTTCTAAAATCACCATCGCTATGCGACTAAAACAATATAATGTAAATCGGGTTCTTCTTTTGACTCTTTTTTGTTGCTTACAGAAAAATATTATCGAGTTGGTTATAAATCTTTAGCGATATTAAAAGTCTTGATGCCTTTCAAGAAGTACCTAGAATTAGTTACATGGATAATGAGAGGTTGGTCATATTATTGGAGATAATGTATATTAAGGTTTTGTGTAGGCTTATCTAGCCTAATTATATAGATGGGCTAGGGTTAATTAGGGGTTTCATATTAGATTTCTTGTGTATCATACTCTATAAATAGTTATAAATATAATATAAATAGGAGATTATTTGTACACAATATTTTTACCATACACAACAATTAGTGGTTGTTATGACCATCATACTCTTCAATATGTAGATAAGAATAAAAAATAGTGAGATTATATAAGCATAAAAGTCATAATTGTTATGCATGACAAAAACTTGTTGTATACAAATCATCGCCATTTATAAAAAGGGTGTGAACCGTGAACATCTAAGATTCTAAATTTCAAAAAGATTATTAAAATTAAATAATATTGTATGTGAAACTATATGTTTAAAAAAAACACCACTACTTTCGGCGAGTACATGTGTCGTCGCAAAAAACCCATTAAATACTACCTTTTTGACTTGGAAACTGTTGACAAGTCCACCTCCACTTTCAGCGATGACATTGTCGTTGCCGTAGCTTAATTTTATTTTTTTTGAAAAATCTATTTTACGTGGTAGAAATCCCGACAGTATTTTTCACCGATTTTCGGCAACGACATTATCTTCGCTGCAAGTCTTTTTGATTATTTTTATTTTCTATTGCAAAACGTTGAATGGTGTGGTTTTAATTGATGAGTTTGATTTTTTTTTCTTTTGAATGAAAAATACACAAACTAAACACCCTTAAATCTATTTCATTATTCTCAACGAGACTTGAACCCATAACCACTTAAGAGGGGACATCACTCAAAAATACCAGCTACCCGCTAGACTACAAGCGCTTTGGAATGAGTTTGATTGATGATGTGGGGTCTGATAACAAAAGATATCAAACACGAGATATATGATTTCATTTAATTTAATTAATTAAATTAGTTTATGTCTTTTAAGAAAAACTCGTTGGAGCAAATTGTCGAACAACTTGCGGTAGAACGTATCCCTATAGATTCACCCTATCATTTACAAAACCTTTTGAAGAATAAAAAAATGGGTTTTGGTATTATAGAAGCCAATTGGCACCGCCGAGGGGGGGTGGTGGTGGTGGTGGGGGACCGCCGGACCGGTGGTAATCTCAAGCCAAACAAAAGTTTATAGTCATGAACTTAAGGCATTGTTATAATTACTTTTCATTTTTTTTAAATTTTTTGGTGTAATGCTTTTAATTAATCTATTGTTTTTATATTTAATTAAAATTTTATATAGCCTTAAGGAAAAATTAAAATTAAAAAAAAGGTAGATCAAGTAATGAAAGCCACCACTAGAGGGTGTTAGTTATCGAGTCGCCCATTGATCAAAGGTTATGGATTCAAATCCTGTTGAGGACAAATTGAAGTAGATTTATGAGTTGTTCAAAAAAAAACTTAATACTTCTTGTGCTATAATTGTGAAACAAAACAACTACATCATCTTTGGACTCTAGGATTCGTGAACAAGCTATTTAGGGTGGTGGGAGTGATATGCAGCCACGCAGGAGAGCTTGTGGAAAGCCTCTCACCAATAAGGAGAACTCTCGTCATGCAAACCAATCCCTCGTAGACACCAAGCTTAGATCGGTAAGGTACTTCGGTGCCTTCTCTCTCTTTCACATTCTCTCTTTATCTCTCACACAGAGTTCATAATTTAGATATTATAAAAAATTGGATAAAGCTTAAAAGTATATAAAGAATGTGAAAGATGGGTAAATGAAAGAAAAGAATTGGGATTGTGAGTGATTTAACTTTGATGTGGAATTAAAAAAATGGAAGATAGGGATCTAGGACCCCTCATAATCTTATTAGATTACCTTTTGAGTAAGATATTCTTACGCCAACTATATTAGTCCTCATCCTCCCCCTTGAATGACGACTTTCTTTATTTTCTTTACTCTCGTACTGTCCCGGAGACACATCGTAAATAAAAGTAGATTAGTTTTCTTTCTCTTGTCGCCGCCGCACCTCTTTTTGTTGCCGCGGCGCCTCTTGCTTCCGTCATGCCTCTTGTCGCCACCACAATTGTAGCTACCGCCCTTGCAGTCATAACTCTTACCTTGCGTCGTAATTTTAGCTCCTACATCTGTAGTCATAGTTTTTACTACCTTTGTTTTTGCCGCCCGTTTGGTTGCCAATCCTTCACCGCCTTGCCGCCATAGAGTTTTCTTTTTTTATATAACTTTGTTCTTTTCTTTTTTCTTTTATATTCTTTTAATCTTTTATTATATCTTTCACTCCCATGATGTGAGCATCCAAACCATATACCACTCTCACTGTGTAGGAGTGTTAGAGATAAGATTATAGTCTCAGCCCAATTGTATAGATAGACTAGGATCCATTATGGTTTTCTTTGTGTCATGTACTCTATAAATAGTTATCAATGTAATATAAAATACCTACAAGATTTTCATTAATTTCTACGTACAAAATTCGTAAACAAACTCTACCTGCACTCAAGAAAATACTCAAAACACAATCACAAATAATACAACTCGAAATCAAAAGTAAATCAAACTGGCATTTTAAGAACTCACGGTTAAAGAACATCTTTCCACACATATATCAAGAAGAGAGGTATGAGACTCTAGGAATTGGGGGTTGCAATGACCGGCAAAGGTGACGATCACCGGTGGTTTTGAGGTAAGAGAGGTGATATATTCTCCTACAGTCCTACTATTTTCTCATACTCATAAGATTGACACAAGTGTCAAAATCAATGAAGGAGATGAGAAAAGATAATTGGTGAATTCTACATGACATCTTATGGTAAGTAGATGAATAAAGTAGGAAGAAATAATAGAAGAATATATCATTAAAAATAGTAGAAGAATATATCATTTTTCTTTGATGTAATTATGTATGTTATGTGTTGGAATGTGTTTATACCATGTTTGGTGTACACGTGTTTGTTATGTGTTGGGGTGTGTTATACCATGTTCTTGTATGTGTGATGTATCATGAGATGTGTTGGGTGTTTGAATGAGTGTTTGATTCTAAGTATATTCAACACCTATAAAAAAAGGTAAAATAATCATCTAGAAAGCTATAACATTGTATTTTAAAGAGAGGTTTTAAATGTTTTTATAAAATGTTCTACTTATCTTTCTACTCATAAAATCAGGACAAGTGTTAAAATCAATAAAGGACGTAAGAAAAGAGAATTAATAAGTACTGTGACGAAGCGGCTGTTGCTCACCTGACATGATTGTACGAGGTCACAATTCACCCAACACGATGGATAACATCTGTTATCTTTTAACGAATAAGAGGATAAAGTAGAAGAATAAAATAGGAAGACGCTTGTTCTTAGGAGTGCTTATGTGTCAACTTTAAAAATATGAATCAGTCCACATAATCTCAAAGAATTAAACTTAAAAAGTTCAAAATTTTATACAAATCAAAGAGACAAAAGAAATTTAACTTATTCCGTATAAAAGTTATAGCATTTTATTAGGAGATAAATTAAGAAATATAATTTGTGCATAACATTAATTTGTCATACATAAATAAATATATGTTTGGACTATAATACTCTTAAACAAATTAGGATCCTCTCATGTTCTGGTTAAATATGACACGTCATGTTCTCAGGCAAACATGAGAGTGAGTCTACTATTTCAATTCAAGAATATGTCACTTTGTAATTCTCACTCTCATATTTATAAAAAAAACATAATGGATCATCGTTTAACCAAACATGAGAGGATCTTAATCTCTATTAAACATAAGAACAAGAATTATGAATTTGATATAAAAGTCATGTATGTCAAATTAGTATTGTTAAGATGTAATTTCATAATTTAAATTGAATTTTACAATATTTTAAAAGTTAGGTCCATGTTTTTAATAATGGAAATATGTGTTGGAATGGAACATATTACCAAAAATGGATAGTTGCCATACCAAAGCAATAAACTTAAATAAAGAAAGTGGGGACATAATTTATATACAATAATTTTTTATCGTATATAATAATTAGTAGTAATTTTATTTGTTATATCCTTAAATGTATCTATACTATATTATAAAGCATATAAGCTTTTTGTTTAAACTTTTAAATTTTAACTGTTTTGAAATTACTAAATTATCCCTCATATAAACTAAATTGAGTAACTATTAAATATAGTTAATAAGATTCTTATA